>JAZHYW010028795.1:0-44811 GCA_037355805.1 Ixodes ricinus | reverse complement strand
TTTGACCAGAAAAGAGTAGACGCCTAGAATGTCACTCGCGGAGGAAGACTCCAGCCGTGAGCCCGACAAGGTGACGACCGATGCGGGCAAGACCGACGATAACAACTTGGACCACCAAGGTCAGAAGAGGCCGCTCCCATCGGTCCGCGAGGCCCCTCAGATTCTGTTACAGGCCGACGACACGAAGCGGTCGTCGAAGACCAATCGCAGCTGCGTGTCTTTGCAGGCGGACGTTGCCGACAGAAATGAGCTGAACATCTTGCGTGCCTGGAGGACGTTCCAGCGAGTAGAGGATGACCACGACGAGAAAGTAAACGTGGACGACGAGAAAGAACCGAATGCCTTGCTTTGCTGGCAGACGTTCTGGCGAGCTTGATAACGACCACGGCAAGGACGTGGGTGACGACAAGAAGTCGAACATCTTGTTAGGGCGGCTGACGTCACAGCGGGCCGGTGTAAGGTGCCGTGGAAAGCGGCGACAGCAATGAGGACGCCTCTCCGAGATGAAGTCGTCCCAGAATATAGTTAGGGACGCCGATGAAGGCTCAACCACCTTCCAGCCAGCCACGTGTGAAAGAGCTGGGAGTGCAGAAGACGTCGACAACGGTGACCGCCTTCGAGGCACATTACTGATTCGTGAGTCAGGCCACAGTATAAGCTGTCGGCACTCAAGTGCGGTGATGTTCCAGAACCAGCCATCCACTGTCCGATTCAAGCCCGTCGAAATATGGATGGCTTGAATAACTTGCCGACAAAGAGACCAGAGGCAAGGAGACTAGATGCTGCGCTAGTCTCGGCACGAGATTTGTCACTCCTGTGGAGCCTCTGCGAGCACAGTACGAATCACTTTATTTAGCATGTGATTTGCATATTGGTGTAAATTTATTTTATAGTTTGGATTCTTCCGGGTTGAGTCACAAACTCTGTGCAAGGTGTGACTGCGTTTAGTTGTTATTTATAATATTTTTGAGATTTCGGGTCTAAAATATACTTAGTCGGGAGGTGTGAGAATTCGCCCTCGCCATCGCCGTGACTGGATGCGGGAACGGGACCGAGTTTCGTTTCTTTTCTGTGCGTGTTGGCGTTTGCACGTGTGCCCTTGTCTGGGGGACTAGCGGTAGTCGTGCGGGCTGTCGAAAGGGGACATTGAGAAAAAAAGAGGAAAATGGACAGCACGTGGTGTGACCTTTGCAGGAATTCGGGAATATAGCTTTGCTTGTAAATAGACGATTTTTCTTTTCCCTTATCCACGGAGCCCTGGCTGCTTTACTTTTCCGTCAGCGACCCTCAGCTGCCTCCGTCGTTGGGTCCCGGCACAATCTCGATGAAAGGACATCATCACTTTGTCCCTGCAACCACACTAGGGTATAGTGCCCGGACAGCACTCCTAGAGCAACTGTGTCGGCCAAGTCTTTCTTGCTATGGCACGTTACCTACACCCTTGTTGGGCCTCCGTGGTGGGTGGTGCACTGGGGAAGAGAAATTTCCTTCCCATCTGTTGGGTTCCAAAACTAAAGCATTTGATCAGGCCCTGAGAAGGACCCGCACCGAAGCACTCTGCCATATTTCTCTCCGCGAACAATGTAAACGACCATTATACAAGATTTTGTTTTGTATTTTATTCTGACGATGCATCCAAACCACTTCTAAAACTGTTCAGCATTCATTGTTGCAAAAGCGCTTCAGGGCACACAGCGAACAAAGTATGAAATAAACAAGCTATTTTCAAGCGACCTTCTTGTGAATGAGTTATGATAAATACGCAACTTATGGCTTGGATAAATTTCGAAACGATCCAAGACCTCAAGATCACAGTGTTTGCTCATCGAACACTGAGCACCATCCGCGGCGTGATCTGGGAGGACGATTTGAGAAGCAGTACTGAGAAGGAAATTGTAGAAGCTCTGCAATCTTAAGGAATTGTAGCTGCAGAGCTTATCACATTCTGACGAGATACTCATTAACGACCCACCAAACATGTTATGCTGACATTCGAGAAAACTCGCTGCCCCTACCGTAAGGTGGGTTACATCAACTGCAAAGTGCGGCCGTATGTCCCGAACCTACATACTCTGCTTTTGTGTCGTCGGTACGGGCCGCAGGTTCACGAGCTTCCCGTGGTTGTGAAACCTGTGCCAGGTGCGGCGGCACTAACCGTACCGTTGATTACTTCAACCTCGACTAGAAATCGGCAAACTGCAAAAGCGATCACCTTGCCTACTTCGATCTTGTAACCACTTCAAAGAAGAAAATAATATACCTGCTCTAAAGGTGAAAAAACTTATCACCTACCAGGATGCAAAGCGCCGCCTCACTGCTTCCCAGAGAGGTTCTTTTGAATTGGCGGTGCCTAGAAGAGGACCTGCGCCCTCTAAGGTATCAATTGGCGACCGAGTTGTATACTTTTCAGACGACGGGAAGCTACTTCAGTCCTCTATGCCCAGACTGAACATTGTGCTTCCTGGGCATTTTCTTTTAGCTGTTAAAGGAGCACATCCACCCAGCCGCGCGATGGACCTAGGTGCGGCAGCAGTGACAGAGGTCACACTATCGTTTCTGCCTCTTGGTCCCTCCCCTCAGGCCACGGAGCGAGTCCGTCGCTCCTCCCTCCTCGGGGAGGACTTCCCGTCTAGCTGCACGCGGAACGTGCAACAGACGATACAGATGGGAGAGTGGGCCAACCATGCACGTCGACAACTCCCCATAAGGTCAAGGTAGGGCCGTGGGCTGCCCCCACGATCCATAGACAGCGCTGAAACCTCCTTTTGGCCTGCCAAGAAGTCCATAGAATGCAGAAAAGACTGCAGATGCGTGCAACCTTTCTGCTCCAGAGCCAGATTCAGAGAGAGAGAAGGCATGTTTATTTACCGGAAAGCAAAGAGGTCAACCTCAGAATCAGAGGATTTGGAGTGGCGAGCCCAGAAACAAAAACGCAAAGGTAAACGCCAGTATTTTCTTTTAGATAAAATCATCACTTTCACCACCCCGCTTTTTTCTCCATCGCTCCTCTGATAGTTAGTTTCATAAATAATGGCGGCGATCATCCAGTGGAATTGCCGAGGTCTACTGAGATATTTCGATTATTTTGAGTTTCTTCTGGAGGAACACCGCCGACTTGCTTGATGTTCGCAAGAAACCCATCTCAGGTCCAAGCCTACAAATTTTCTAAACTCGACTACTTTTTTTTTCAACCGAGAGGAGCGTCTTTTTCTGCGAGAGTAGTTTTAGTAGTAGCCCCAAAGCACCTGCCTTTGCTCTGAAAATCGCCCTTAATACTGCACTGAGAGGCAGTAGCTGTGCGACTGCTCCTTCACAAAGTGGTTACTGTTTGTTTCTTGTATACTCTTCCACCTATTACTTTTTCGACAAATCATTTTAATGCGCTTTTGGATCAACTTCCTGAGCCTTTTCTTTACTTGGCGACTTTGACACGCATAACGTTTTGTGGGGTAGTGACCACTTCAATGCCACTTGTCAAATTGAATGAATCAATTTTAATGTCGCGTGCACTTTGTCTTTTTAACTCCGGAGAACCGGCTCATTTTAGCCCATCATCATTATCGTTCTCATGCATTGTTATTCTTATCAGTAGTGCATTCATTTTTGCTTATTAAACGTCGGTACCAGGCACTAACCCATATGGAAGTGATCACTTTTATATTTTCTTAAAGAAACACATTCCCCAAAGTGCATGCCAAGAGGGACTGTCCGTTGGAAGCTTGAGAAAGCCAATTGGTGTTTTTACTGAAGCGATACAACTTGCATGGACGTCACTTCATAGACTTTCTGTCGACCAAGTCACAGAGTTTTTAAGTAATTTCAATCTCCAAGACGCGGTTCCTGCTAGTCCTAGGACTTCCACGCATCTCTCTCGGCCACCCAAGCCGTGGAGGAAGGAAAAGGTGTACTGAGTGACGGAAAAAAGACTGGGGTATCTTCGCCGTTAACCTACGCAAAGAAACCTATTTCGCTTCCAACAAATGAAAGATCAGGCAAGATACAGCTAAAATCAGCTAAAACGTGAGAATTTCCAGGTGTATGCCTCTTCCATTAAAGTGTGCAACACTCAAAGAAGTCTGGAACAAAGTTCATCGCACTAAAGGGCTATATCATGCCTTCTCAGTCCCACTCCCATCCCACAATGTGATTTGTCCGGAAAGCGTAGAGGAGCAAGCAGATCTTCTTGGTGAGCTTTTTGCTCTTGTATCGAACTCCGAACATTGTTCATCTGCAGTTTTTCGCATACAAAGGGCGTGCAGAATCACACGCTTTGAAGAATACAGGTGGTTCCCATGAAGACTACAATCTACCTCATACGATGCTGAACTCTAAATGGTCCTTCACTTAACTAAGCCTTCAGCTGCGGAACATGGTGACATACACTAGCAGATGTTAACACATCTTCATCCTTCTGTGTTACTTAGTATTTGTACCTTTTCTAATCGCATATGTCACGAAGGATGATTCCATCGGCCTGAAAATCTAGCCACTGTCATTCCTCTTTTAAAACCTGGCAAGGATTCTTCTTCCGCATATGGCTTTCGCCCTTTTGCCCTTACGAGCTGTCTGAGCAAGACTTTTGAGCGAATTGTAAAAAAAATAGTTATGTACCATTTAGGAAAAAAACATTTCGATAAGAATCAATGAGGGTTTCGTTCCTGTCGTTCTACAGTTGACCATTTAGTTCGTCTTGAAGCCATAATTCGTAAAGCTTTTGTAAATAGACTCCTTTGTGTATCGGTCTTTCGTGACCTGAAGTAAGATGGTTGCTACCGTCAAGAGCTATCTTTCTAATCGAACCTTTTTGTGAAGCTAGGAACGTCTTTCTCTAAAGAATTCGTCCAGGAGACCGGGTCCCTCAAGGGGAAGTCCGCTGTGTTACTCTCTTTTGGTAAAAATGAATTTATAAGCCCATCCCTACCTTTCTCTGTTGAATATTCACTTTATGATGATGATCTTGAAATCTCTGTCTCATCGTGCAATCTTTCTAAATGCGTACGCAGGCTTCAAGTTGGTATCAACAATGTCCTAAATTACACAGATGAAAACTGCTTTAGTTTCTTTCCGGAAAAAACGGCTACTGTCTGCTGCTCTCGTATAAGGGGCGTCTCTTCAGATCATTTTCTACTTGTGCGCCAGATTTCCATCCCTGTAAATGTAGACCATCATTTTCTGGGCCTCAGTTTCCACCGTAGGCTATCATTTGTGCCTCATATAAAAAGTCTGAATGTTAAAATTCAAGAAATCACTGAACCTCCTTGAAGCCTTGTCCCACAAGACACAGGCTCTGACCGTTTATGTCTTTTGCGAATCTATCGCTCTGTAATCCGCTCACGCCTGGACTATGGAAGTCTTGTGTACGAATACGCTAAGCCATCAGCTCTTAAGGCACTCGACCCTGTACATCATCAGGGACTTTGTTTGGCAACAGGTGCCTTTAGAACACCGCCAGTGCTTAGCCTTTATGTTGAAGCAAATGAGATGTCCCTTGACAGACGACGATCTTCTCTGGGATTCATGTATTGATTAAGGATACGGTAGCCGTTCAGCATCCAGCCCAAGTGGCTGTTAAGGGCACAAGATACGAGATAGCTTTTGAAAATAAGCCTAGCATTATCTCTCCATTCGTTCTGAGAAACAGGGATTGGGCACAGTCCACTGGAATAGACAGTAACCTGTCAGTTGCTTCTGTTTCAAATACAGCGGCTCCATGGGGTTATAACTGCGTGCTCTGTGATTTTTAGTAACCAAGTTTGATGAGAAGGATACGAAAACTCAGGTCATGCGTCAATAATTTTCTTAGCTCCATAAGGAACATGATTGTTGTTATGACTACTACACAGACGGCACAAAAGCGGAATCTTTTGTAGGATGCGCCATGATCGGCCCTTCGGTAATAAGTGTTCAAACGCTCAATTCAGCCGCGACTGTTTTACTGCAAATATGACGGCCTACTGCTTGCGGTGGATCATATCATCCAGCCATGTAACTCCCCATCAGGGATATCCACTGACACACTAAGTGCCTTACCGAACTCTGACGTTGCTCACAACCCCAAAAATGCGCTCATTATTGTACTTCAACACAAAATAGTAGCAGCAACCAGGAAGGGATGTAGCGTTCTATACTGCTGGGTGCCATGTCATGTTGGGATCCCTGGGAATGAAGAGTTAGATTGTGTTGCAAGCACCTGTGGTATTTGTAATGTAGATACTAAGCAGCCTACCGTTGAGAGATTATTATGCTTCACTTAAGTACCACGTTAAATCTCACTGGCATGCAGAATGGAATCTACAGGTGGAAAACAAGCTGCATATGATAAAGCCTTTTCTTAGTGAATGGGAGAGCGCCAGGCATAAAGAGAGGTTTAATGAGGTCATCCTTTGTAGTCTGCGCGTTGGGCATACGCGTCTTACGCGTGGACACCTCTTGCGAGGGGAGGAGCTTCCTGGATGTGAACATTGCCAGAAAGATTTCAGTGTTTTAAATACCTTTCTCGCATGTCCCGCCTATGATGAACAGCGACGCCGCAACTTCTCGCAGCTCTACAGGGAACATGTCCCTTTACACTTAGTTGTGTTACTTGGAAATGAGCTACTGCTCCCACATTATCAGGTTTTTGTGTTCCTAGAGATTATCAGCCTTTTACGTTAATTTTAGTTTTATTTTATTCCAATGTCATGGTCATCCATTACAGACTGTTCATGTTCATAACTTCATTAAATTCCATCTACTAAAGATATTTCTCTCCTTAACCCTGTTCCTCTGATAGTTATGTCTCTTGGCGCATCATAGCCTTAGTTGCTTTTCCGCCATAAAACACCGATTTTTTGCTACTACTACTAAATTTTTATTTTCAACACAGAATAAACTTATACGCTAATTTAGTAATAAAAGGTGTAACGCTCGATTGTCACGCTTGACAGTCAAAGCAGATTAAAGTTCTTTAAAAAAATTAAAGACGTTTACCACTCCCTGCAATGCCGAATTAGAGAGCAGCTATTGAGGAGGAGGAGGGAAAGTACGGAGGAGGGTACGAACCTCCTTCTCCTCCTCCCTTTCATTTAGCGGCAAATTTTCACAACATTTCCCACTAAATTCAGTGGAAGAAATTCCGCGATAAAATTAGCGGGAAAGCTTTTCCTTTTCATTTTGCCGGGAATTGTTTTCTCAATATTTTGTTGGGAAATTTTTTTTGCTAAATTTAGGGGCAAAATCTTTCTGCTAAATTTATCGGGCAATTTTTCATTAAATTTAGCAGGTAAATTCTTCATAAATTTAGGGGGAAAATTTGTTTGCTGAAATTTAGCGGGGAAATTTTCCGCTAAATTGAGCCGTAAATGTTTTCCACTAAATTTAGCGGGGAAGTATTTTCCCTGACTTTAACGGAACATTTGTTTCACTAAAAGTGAGGGCTGAACATGTTTCCAATTAATTTAGCTGTGCATTTTTCTCGCTAGGTTGAGAGGAGAAATCTTTCCGCCAAATTTAGCGGAAAAAATTCTCTCCTCCTCCTCCCTCGTGACCCTCGTGACGTCACTCGTGACATCTCGTTACTTTAGACGTGACGCCACTGGTGACGTCATTATGAGAAACGCTCCATAATGCAACATTCGGTTACGCCGACGAAGACGCCGATGGCGACGGCAACGCCTCTCAAGCCGGAAACGCGCGCCTAAGAGCTGCGTTCTAAAAAAATATATCAAGAAAAGACAAATATAAGAATTCTGGAGACAAGAATTGGACTTGAGAGTAAGCAATGTCCAGTCCGATACTAAACCGATTGTGCTAACGAGAGTTAGCACTTTTCGATAGCTAACAGCTTACTTTTAATGTCAAGCATTTGCGCTAGTCTGATCACGCTGACGCAGACAAGGGGACGCTGAATATGTTGAGCTGCCATAGGCACAAAATGTGTGGTTGCGATAGCTGTACCCGCGCCAGCTTTACACGAATCATAAGCAAACAGTATGTACAACCAACACAATTCATGAAGTATGCTCGCTCATTAGCATTCTGTTTTCACCTAGTGTTGTTCAACGTAGACAATATAGTACACATCGCGACACTGTTAGCGCGAACACGACATTGGTGCAATTTCGCAGATTACTCCTAAATAGAGTTAGCGAGCACGAAATTGTATCGCTTAAATTATAGTACTAAATGAGCTCTTTTTGTAGCAATATTAACTTGAATGACATCCCTTGGTTTTAAAGAGAAAAACTGGAAAAACCGGCGATCGCTTGTTCGCGTTAACAGTGTCGCGCTCTGTACATATTTTTTTGTAAATGCCCTAGACAATAACATTGACTTAAACCGTTGTTTTTGTAGGATATGGAACGCCTGAAACGACAGAATCCACAAGAGGCTCCATATACAATGTTTCTTTCTCATTGGTAATTCCCCTGTTTCCCTTTGGACCGATATTAATGCCACGATAAATGAAACATCTACTGTGTCATCAAGCCATACCTCTAATATCACGACTGTCACAAGACCAGCGACCACTACTGAAACTCCAACAAGTTTAACAGACGTAATGACACTGAGTAGCACTACTGTCACTGCAAGGGGAACGTCTAGGATTACACACAGAACATCTACAAGCATGACAATCACGATGCCAAGCACCACAACTTCCTTGCCAACAAGTGGTGAGTAAATATAATTGGCGACTCGATTCTGAATGCCGGTATGCTGATGAATGGCTTCCCGTGTGAATTTTTTTACCGGTAGAAAAAAGTTCTCACAGTGGCCGAGTAAGTACTATTGAGCAAGGTGTCGATCACTGTCATTTCAAACTACAAAACTACATTTGCCAAGGCAAGACCTACGCACAATTGACGCAAAAGAAAAAAAAAAAGATCAGGAATCTCTATGTCCTGTGGTCTCACTTTTTAACATGTCTTTGCCCCACTGGTTGTGTGTCCTTGGTGTTGCAGCTTTGTATTATACTGATGACATGCCGCAATGTTGCCTTGTGTGGAGTTTTGTAAGCCGTGGCCATCCAGCGGTCTTACAAAAAGCTTTTCTAGACCTGTTTTCTCTTCGAGCCCGCCTTCCTGCGTGTGTCGTGTTTTACGTGCGAGGCATTGCGCTCAGTGGACCTCACCTACTTTGCATTATATCTTTATCTTCCATTATATTCCACTACACAAAACAAATTTTAAAACTTTTTAAAGCACGCGAATGGACAATGTCCATTTGGAACAAACTTAATTTGGAAATTACAGCCTCAAGGTTATTCATTACATTACCAGTCTACAAAAATACGTTGACAATATTCACTGCTACTAATAATAATTTAATTACGGTAATATTATTAAAGTAATGTCATTACTGCTCCTCTGTCCACCGATATCATGTAGCAAATGAAGAGGGCTCGTATGGAATCCATTTGGGCAAAGTAGGTAAGGCAGCCCTGCAATACCCCCGTGTGCCCCACGTCGGTGTAGCCTGGGCATACCCGTCTGGCTGTTCGTGCAACACCGCATGGGACCACCTCGGTTATGTAAAGGCAAAGGTAGCGTTGCTGCAAAGAAAAAAGACAAGGGTACGCACATTTGGGCGGCCGACGCAGTAGCCACATGGGTCACACACCGGAAACGAGGGAGCATGGCCAACTTGGGCATGCCATGCAGTGCCCCCTGGGTTCCACTTACGCTATGCGAGGAGCTGAAAGATGGGCCAAGGGTTGGCAAGATTCGATTGCGGGGCTCCGGGCGATGAGCAGTTGGGATCCTCAGGTGCGTGGAGAATCGGACTCCAATGTACGCGATTTGCTCATTTGGATTTCAGCCCTGTTGCTTGGCAGCGATTGCTGTGTGTGATTCCTTCGGAGCGATTCGGCGACGTTTGCACTGAAAAAGTCACGAGATCACAGAAATAGCGCAACTGCGCTATCACTCTTTATTAATTGACGTTGTCCCTCGCAAAACTTCGTCATATTTGACAAAAAAAACGTTATTGCTAACCTTTTCTGGACATTTCTTAAACTATATTTTGAGAGCAGTGCTTCTAAAGAGAATGTTTGAAAGCTTAACGAATGAAAGCAAACATCTTGAAGCACATTTATTTAGAACCATATCACCTGCCAATCTCAATCACAGTGCACTTCGTGTGGGCATTTGACGTTTCTTTTTTGAGGTGTCACATATTCAATGTTGCACTACAACCCGTTCAAAAAGGTGGCGGAGAAGTTTGAAACTAGGGGAGAAATTAAAAAAAAAACCTACCATACCAGTTTTGTAGCGCAAACGAGAGGGCACCACGATGACCCACGCGCAGCTGTCAGAGTAGTGATATTTATGTATATCTGCATCCAGAGGCGTCGTTCGGTTGACATTTAGAAGATGGGGTTTGTTACCCTTTTCACTACATCTGAGATTAAAGCATGCTGTGCAATGTAGAGCAAACTGCAAACATACTAGTTCGCATGAAAGTCGGTAACACGAATATTTAAACAATATTACAACTCATTTCGACTAGGCAATGAGGACAGCGAGGGTTTTGAGTTACACTTGCAACTTTAAGGGTGACAAAATCTCACCCGAAGAAACAAAAATCACGGCAATCTTTTGCGAGCACGAGCCCCGAAAATGTTGACATAACTTGGGTGCTTGGTAGCGAGGATTCTAAGACAAAAAAAGTGTTTTTCATTTAGTTCTGTTTTCAAATTTTATAGTTATTCTTACATAGCAAAAAAACAAAAAGTTCCTTGTGTATTAGCGTATTCTAGATTGATTTCGCCTTCTGAATTAAGTTCCCTTAAACCGTAATTTGCCACTTTCAAAACGCCATCCAGCAACATTTATGCTCGTCATTTTTTGGGGGGCAGGAAGAGTGGGATTGGATCAGAGTTCAGCTCTAGCTCTTGCTTGGGAGAAGAGCGTGTTGGTTCAAGTCAAGGATGAAGAAAGAATAAAATGAATGAAGGGATAAAGAATGAAAGATGTGTTGTATTGTCTCAGTTTTAAATGTTTTATTCTTTCTTGATCCTTGTCTAACTCTTGCACTGCACTGGTATTCGACAAGAGCGGAGCCGAGTTCACTCCGAGCTGCGACACAGCGCTCGTGTTTACTGCGTGCTGGAATCACGATGCCAGGCTATGGCTGACTCGGACTATGGGCGCGGCAGCTGCTAAATGGCTAGCAATTTGAAAAGGGTAGATGAGTTAAATGCTATAATGTGATCGGGTTACATTTCGTACAATTCAGCACATCGTTAAAAACATTTTTCTTTCCATGCTATTATTATCCAACTCAAGAATCGCCGGTATGAAACTTTGGAAAGGGACTAGCACTAATCGCAGAAGGCGCTTGCACGCTTAAGAAAGTTAATTTTAAAGGAGCTTGCAGAAAGTGGCAAAAGCGTTGAGAGTGTTCTACCGCTGCAGCAGGAAATTGCTTTGAGGAAAGTATAGGTGAAATGTAGGCGTGATTTGTGAATATTGCATCGCGCGTCGCTGAGCGAGCGCGCGCGTTGCCGAATGGCTACCGTGCATGACTGTTGCGCGAACGGTCTAGGTTCTATTCTAATTAGGGACTGCATTTGTATTTACTGTTTCAACTTTGCGTTCTCGTAACTTCGAGGACATTCTCGTCTGATCGAGTTCCGAATATTCTACGCGCCGAATGTTCAACGCTGAATGTTCCAGAGACGCAGACGGATACAAAAGGGGCCCCGCGTGGCGATCCGGAGTCAGTTTCGCCCGAGCGTCTCGATCCTTCTGTTACGCCGCTTTCGACGCCCGCGACGCTCTATTGTTATCTTCTGTTCTCTTTTTTTATTTTATACATAATCTCGCCCCATTAAACGCTTAGTTTACTTCACTTTTCGTTGACTCATCACTTGTCAATCGTGACATTTTGGTGGAGGTGCGGGGTATTTGCATTCTATGCCCGTGGACCGTACCCCTACAAAAAAACACCGGTAAAGTGACATGGTCAGCACCGGGAGGCTACCCTTCGCAGAACACGAGACCAAGGCCCGGTCAAGTAGCCGTAACCAAGGCCTACCTTCGGAACTCGGACCCCTGCCGCAGAAATCAAAGAAGAAGACCGCAACGATGACCGCTTTAGCCGTTCGTTGTCCTACCCGTTGCTGCCCGTACGCCCGCGTCCTTCCACGGCGAGCCTTATGAAAAACAAAAAGGACTGGCTACAGCAGTACGAGCGAGTGTCCCACCACAACCGATGGACGGACGAACAGCGCCTGCAGAGTCTTTACTTCGCGCTCGAAGGGACGACCTGGCACTGGTTCGAGGTTCGCGGGAGTTCCTTGATCTCGTGGACCGCCTGCAAGGATGCGCTGGAGACGAACTTTCGCCAACCAGTATCGATGGTAGAGGGCTGAGGACCTTCTTCGAATGAGGACACAGGGCTCGAACAAGACTATCACCAGTTTCGTCGAGGATGTTTTGCGCCTGGTCGCTCGCGCCGACCCTCAAGCCACCGACGAAAGAAGCTGCGGATCTTAATGCGAGGTGTAAGGGATGACATCTTTGGTGGTCTTGATCGCAACCTCCCATCCACGGTCGAAGATTTCGTCACAGAGGCCACGAACTTGAAACATGCCCTCTTCGCCAAACCAGCATCTACCATCGGCACTCGAGTGTCGCTACTGCTTCTGCATCGGGCTACGACGTCAGCCCTAGCATCCCCGGCCTTCGCGACTTCATCCGCCACGTCGTCCAGAAGGAGCTTAAGAAGCTTCTGCCGATTGCTGAACGCCCGGCCTCAATCTCCATTGCCAAGGTCGTCTGAGACGAGGTTCAGCGAACGTTTCTACCAAATGCCCCTGTCATCGTGGCCGCACCCTAAGAACCGACGGTGTCCTACGCCGCCAAGGCCCGACGACCGCCGCAAGCTCACCGTCAGGTCACGCAACCACCCCGACGAGACCCTCCGGTGCCGCAGTATCCTCGACGAAAGGAAGGACAAGTTCAGTTCGTCCACCCGGGGCAACCCTCGCCGAGCAAGACCGGCGTGTGCAGGACGGCCGATTGACGCCCGTCGTGCTACCACTGCGGGGAAGCCGACCACATTTACCATTGCCGTTGCCCACAACGGCAAATGGGGCTGCGCGGTTTCCACCCGAACGACCCACGCCCACGCTACGGTGAGCGACAACAAGATATCGATAGAGTACCTTCAACTACCTAAGTCACCCCGCCTGCACCTCGCCGTGGTTCTCGGTCGCCGTCACCACGACGTCCGGTTTCGCCGATGCACCGACCTCGTCGTGAGAGCCTGTCGCTCTTGTCCCGCCGAGAAAACTAAGCGCGGAAACTCCCGGAGGGGACGTTAACGTGGACGGAACGCCGTAAAGATCCTCCACGAGCGCTGGAGCGGTCTACTCTTCCGACGTCACGCCTCGCAACGACGCTCCGGCACCGGTGCCTAACAACTTAAACGTTGTTATCGACGGCCACGACGCATCGGCACTCGTTGACATCGGAGCAGACTACTCAGTCTTGAGTGGGAAGCTATCTCGCCGCCTTCGAAAAGTCATGACCCGTGGGATGGACAACAGATACGAACCGCTGGAGGACAGCTCATCACGCCTATCGGAATGTGCACTGCTCGTGTCGAAATTCACGGCGAGACGTGTCCTATGAAATTCGTCGTTCTACAAGACTGCTCCAGAGACGTCATTATCGGCATAAACTTTCTGTGTGAATACGGCGCCGTCATGGACTTTGGAGAAAACAGATTGACGATGGGGACACCTGTTCCGTCTTCAGAGAAACTCCAAACTGCGTCAGCCGCAGTCCGAGTCGCTGCCGACCACGTGAATCTACCGCCGCGATCAATTGTTGTCGTACCCGTCGTGAGCGATCCAGCTTCCTGCTGCGAAGTTGTTCTGGAAGGTAACCTTCAATTGATCATTGGAATAGCAATAGGCGCCGCAAGAGGAGTAGCTGAACTTCAGGATGGTCGCACTGCGCACTGTGGTCCTCATGACAAATTTCCGACAAGAAACTCAACACCTCACTAAACGTGCAGCTCTGGGCCATGTCAAGTAACTCCGAAACTCCGCCAATGTCGCCGCGATTACTGAAGAATGATCACCGCCTCAGCAAGACGTTTTGTCGCCCGCGCCGCTCGACATTGACCCCAAGCTTCCAGGCCCGAAACCACGGCAGCTGCGTGATCTCCTCGCCGAATACAGCGACTGCTTTGCGACGTCGTCGAAGGTGCGCCAAACCACCGTTGCGAACCATCGCATTGTTACCGAGGACGACGCACTCCCTGTGCATTGATCGCCATACCGAGTCCCCGTAAAAAAAAAGCAAGGTCGTTTAGCAGCAAGTGAAAGAAACGCTGAACGACGACATAACCCAGCCTTCCAGCAGTCCATGGGCTTCTCCGGTCGTACTGGTTAAGAAAAAAGACGGAACGCTTAGGTTTTGCGTGGACTAACCGGCAGCTGAACGCGGTGACGAAGAAAGACGTCTACCCACTCCCTCGCATACACGACACGCTAGACCGGCTGCGCCACTCTCGATATTTTTCATCGATGGACCTGAAGACCGGCTACTTGCAGATCGATGTCGACGAACGGGATCAAAAAAGACAGCTTTCGTCACGCCAGACGGACTGTACGAGTTCAAGGTGATGCCTTTTGGACTATGCACGGCGCCAGCAACTTTTCAGCGGCGTGTAATGGACACAGTACTGGCTGGGCTGAAGTGGCAGAACTGTCTCGTATACCTTGACGACGTCGTAGTGTTTTCAAGCTGCTTCGACGAGCACTTGCAACGATTCTGAGCTGTTCTCCAGTCCATATATATCGCCGGGCTCACTCTCAAGCCATCGAAGTTTCGGGAACTGTGTACGTACTATTGGCGCATCGTTTGTGATTTCGCAAGGATTTCCGCACCGCTCACAAACCTCACAAAGGATTCCCAAAAGTTCGAATGGGCCGAGGAGCAGCAGCAGGCTTTCGACGAGCTGCAACGACAACTCCAGACTCCTCCGATGATTGGACACTTCGATCAAGATGCGGAAACCGAGCTTAATACGGACGCAAGTAACGCAGGACTTTTCGCGGTACTGGTTCAAGTGCAAGAAGGCACCGAGCGAGTCATCGCCTTCGCAAGTCGGACACTCTCCAAAGCGGAGATAAATTACTCAATGACTGAAAAGGAATGTCTTGCGGTCGTCTGGGCAATCACGAAGTTTCGCCCGTACTTGTACGGGAGCCCGTTCCGCGTTGTCACGCACCACCACTCGCTCTGCCGGCTAGCGAACCTAAAGGACCATTTAGGACGCCTCGCTCGATGGAGCCTCCGACTGCAGGAGTTTAACATGACTCTGATCTACAAGTCAGGCCGCAAGCACAGCGACGCCGACTGCCTGTCCAGAGTCCCTGTTGAGACATCTCCCGGTAACAGCGACGACGATGACGACGAGTGCTTCCTAGGCGCAGTGAACACTGACGACATGGCATCCGTCAAAGGGACGATCCTGAGTTGCGCGCGCTAATCGAGCACCTCGAAGGACGAGGGGGTACTATCCCCCATGTCTTCTCGAGAGCCCTACCGACCTTCGTTCTCCGACAAGGTGTACTTTACAAGGATAACTTTGGAGACAACAGCTCGCCACGGCTGCTGGTAATCCTTACTGACCTTAGAGAGATCTTCCCAGCCTGCCACGACGGCCCGACTTTCGGACACCATGGTTGCAGACGTACGGTGGCCCGAATTCGTGAAATGTATTACTGGCCCAAGCTCCCGAAGACCGTTCACCTCTACACACGATCGTGCCACGAGTGCCAGCGACGCAAGAAACCGCCGACGAAGCCGGCAGGTCCCCTGCAGCCGATTGCTCCCTCGACAGCACCGTTCCAGCAGATCAGAATTGATCTACTTCGGCCTTTCCTACCATCGAGGCAAGTTCACAGATAGATAATCGTCGCCACAGATTACCTCACGCTGTACGCCGAAACGAAAGCCCTTCCTTCTGGGACTGCTGTGGAAGTCGCCAAGTTTTTAATCTAGTTCATCGTCCTCTGATACGGAGCTCCCGAAGTTCTGATCTCAGACCGAGGATCACCATTCATGGCCCAACTGACGCAAGAAATCCTTCGTCTCAGCCACACCAGCCATCGTCGCACCACTGCGTACCAACCGCAGACCAATGGGCTGACGGAGAGAGTCAACAAGACCATCGCCGACATGATCTCCATGTACGTCGACGTGGAGCACAAGACATGGGACAAGGTGTTGCCGTACGTCACATTTGCCTACAATACGGCCGTGCAAGAGACCACCGGGTTAACACCCTTTCAACTGGTGCATGGTCGCAAGGTAACAATGCTGCAACAATGCTGGACGCGATGTTACCGCAAGAACCGGCTGTCGACAGAACCGACGCCGCCCAGGTGGTTGCCCAACGGGCAGGAGAAGTCCGTGAGCTCGCCAGACTTCGGATTAAAGCCCAACAACGTGTCGACACTGGCCGCTATAACCTTCGTTGTCGGGACGTCCACTTCCAGCCCGGAGACAGGGTGTTGGCGTGGACACCGATTCGCAGCCCAGGTCTCAGCGAGAAACTCCTGAAGCGCTACTTTGCACCCTACAAAGTGCTGCGTCGAATCGGGGTTCTGAACTACGAGGTGATGCCCCATGGAGCACGGACTTCATCACGCCGCCCTACACGACCGGAAGTCGTCCGCGTCGTACGCCTCAAGCCGTACTACGATCGATAGGACTGTGAATTGTGTTTCGTAACACGCTCGATAGGATTGTGTTTTACAAGTCTGCCTAGTCTGCCATTATTTTTTTTGTTTGCTGTTTTGTTTCCCAGCACGTCGCATCGAGACGATGCGCATTTAAAGGGGGAGAAATGCCACCAGCGTCGCTGAGCGCGCGCGTCCGGTGCCGAATATCGTTTCGCGAACGGTCTAGGTTCGATTCCAGTTAGCGGACTGGATTTTTATTTATTATTTCAACTTGGCGTTCTCGTAAGTTCGAGGACATTCTCGTCTGATCGAGTCCCAAACATTCTACGCGCCGAATGTTCTAGACTGAATGTTCAAGAGACACACGCGGATACAAAAGGTGCTCCGCGTGGCGAGCCGGAGTCAGTCTCGCCTGAGCGGCTCGATCCTGCTGTTACGCCGCTATCGACGCCCGCGACGCTCTATTGTTATCTTCTGTTTCCTTTGTTTTATTTTGGGCACAAGTTCGCCCCATTAAACGTTTTGTTTACTTCACTTTTCGTCACCTCATCACTTGTCATTCGTGACAATATCCTAAACGAGAGCAGCTGTATAATTAAGCTCGATAAAAACAGCAGCTGTATAATGAAGAATAAGTTTAGAGCTGGACGTAGTTATTCGGTTGTTCGCCACATATCTCTCCACTCTGCAGCCTATCTAATGCTTTTAAATCATATTGCACGCCCGGCTCTCGGCACATTTCTTAAAAAAATATTCTTGAGAACATGATTGTATGAATGAGCAATCTATAAAACAAACCATTGGTCATTGTTTTTCATGTCGTGCCATTCGTTCATAGACGAGAACGAGCAGTTGTAGTGTAATTTGATAAGATCAAAGAGCGCGATAAGATTGTGCATAAGCTAACCTCCGGTGAAGTATTAGACTACGATCTGTCTCTTATGTACACAACATCTCTTTCGTAGTTATTTTTCAACGAGTTGAGTTTTATAAGTTGTGGGTAACATTTCTGGTACTTTTCTACATACGTCAAGTGTTCCTTTATTACTACGTTTTGTTAATGTTAGAGCATAGGCAATTCTTCTTATTTTCTTACGATATAAGTTGTTTATGGTGCTGAATTCGGTAGAGGACCGTGATCGGATACAGTGACATATGAATTTAATTTCGCCGTAGTTTTCTTCTAATGGCCTTTGCAATAAAGCAAATATAAAAAAGGGTCTCAGACGTTTTAAATAAGGGGCTGTAATAGGAACCAGCCGCAGTCTCGACGGCCGGAAAAAATATTATCATATAAATATTAGCATTTATATAAACCCAAATAATCATGTATATCCACAAAAAAGTGAAAAAAGCAATAATAAAAAAGCGAAGGAATGAATGTGTATGGCTTTTATTGAATTATGTTGCCAATTATAAGATTACCAAACAAAATATTGACTCAGAGAACTCATCTAGCAAAAATCGAGGTGCATAAGAAATTTGGTGTGTTAGAGGTGACGGAGGACTGACAAAAATGACAGAAGTTATGACTAAACATTATGCAAAAGTTATTACACGCAGTAATTTTGATGATAGAAATTTGTGCAAGCGATATAAAACAAACACTAAGCACAATATACATGAGAACGCAAAGTAATTTTGTTATTGTTAGGCAGACAGGCGCACGAACTACCAGCAGTGATAATTGTAATGGCAATTCACGGTAAAATGTAGTCGTGAGAACCCGCGTTTTCATGCCGTTTTAAATTCATTCTTTTTGATATTTGTGTTCGTGCTTTTGGTGTGCGTTGCGTCACCTTTTTTAACACAGGCTTATTTTTTGCGTTTGTCGCAGCAGGCCGCGGGCAGAGCGTTATTGGAAAGGCTGTGGCCATTTGCGGTCCCGCCGGATATGGCCCACGGCACGTGGTTTGGAGAGCCCTTCTCTATTAAGTTGGTGAACGGAGTTATCGATTCTTCCTTGCCCACAGCTACATCTCATTACATGTTCCTCTTGGGTCTACTAGACAGGGTTAATTGCGTTATAGTCCTGATCGGCATCACACATCACCCATGATAAACCTACAAATAATATAACACCATATTGAGCGTATTGATGCAGTGTTACCACTTATATTTTGACAGAATGCGTAGCTTTCGAGGGCGTAATGATGCAATGTGTTGTTTTAACTGTTTTTTAAATAGATTTTCAGTTCAAAATGAGTTGTAATGTGCCCCACTAAGCAGTTTGTGGATACTGAAAAGAAATGAATGGTATAAACTTGTTTGCCAGATGTTGCCATGCCGCAGATTTAACGCCTTAAAAACAGCGTGCATTCAAAGAAATATGTAATTATCGAAATTGATAGTTATTTTTCGAACATTCACTTTCTCAGATTATGAATCTGCTTCTTTTTTTAAAATAGTATTCATAATTAACTCGTAAAGAATGATCAAACTTTACTAACCCTTCTACTGCAGGAAAATTCATGATGGCGAAACCAATCCTATGCGTATATACCATTGGGTTAGACTATTACACCGTGGAAACTAATCCCGGAGTATGTGACTACACGTTCATGGATGGTCTCTATTACGCTCATTATATGGACACTTTCTTAAGACTTACGTCAGAAAGTATGCTGTGGTTCCGGCAGCTTTTGAAAAAGCAAAAGCGCAGCAAAACTGGATTTGGACTTTTCATAAACTACACGTAAGTTCCATAAGATGTCTTGATCCTTTGCAACTGCTAGATAACAATGTCAACATTTTATAAATGACAACGCACTTCCTGCCACCTCAGTAAAGGGGCCCTGCAATCATATGTAACGTCTAAATTTTTGCGGTTTGCACGTCTCTTGGTGTTCGGGCAAGCCAGCGGGCAGGAGAGAGTAACTAAATATTAGTGTGTCATATTTTAACCGGACGACGCGGAAAGCTCCTCCACCTACGGGGGCGACCCGCGGTGCCGAAAGCGCGCGATGTGAAATCTTTGGTCCTGGCCTTACTACTGGTCAGAGCCGCTAGAAGCTTCTTTTTAGTCGACATTCAAAATAGAAGTGGCGCGAACTGCTTCAATTATTTATAAAAGTAGATTTTGTTCAGAATTTTAGATTAGAAAATAAAGAAATGCAGTTTATAAAGTACGGACACAAGAAATTACCTTTCGACACACCCGCCACGAAGCGGTGGTATAGGCGGCGCATACTAGAAAAGTGGTGGGATCAGGCACCGACGAGCGGCGAGCGTAGAAAGGTTGCGAATGGTACGCGGCGGCGCTGCAGTTGTATACGGAGGATCCGACCGGTTAAGAGCGTTCCGAAGGCCTTCTGCGATGCAGGTTTGGGTTGCCTTTCGGCCGTTTGGCGGTATGGCAGCGCGAAGTGGCGACCGTTCTGAACTGATCTTTACCCCGTATTTGCTGTCGTTTTCGGCCAATGAACTGTCATGCCGAATTAGTGTTTAATCGCGCAGCAAACGCAATGCGAGCCGCCCTGGCCGCCCGCTTCATACAGCCTATCTAGCACATGCTTTAGTGGCGCCCTCTCGAGCCGTCGACACGAAGTGCGGCAGCCGTCACGCTCGCTGAGCGCAACGATAGTAACTGTTTCTTACATCAATCCAACTTGTATTGAACACGCTGCAGAATTGTACTGCGCAATCCACTAAAGCGTTTTCCATAATGAAATCATGTTATATTCGCTTCTGCCTTAGTCAGATAGGCGTTAGAAACCAAACATAAATTTTTGTTCTTAATATGTGTTCCCGACTTCACTTTTGATAAGACGAATGATTTAATGCTTGTTCCACGCACATAATGCAATTTTATTGCGAAACGTTTACAAAGATTCGCCTTAGCTAGAACTGATGAAACAGCCATGAGGGCTGCACTCGCCAGTCTGAATATCGCCATCACAAATGGCACCAACAAGAAATTAAGTTGTTATTTTTATTTCGTTTCAATACATGTTTCTAACGTACATAAAAAACAAAAAAAAACATTGGGTAACTTTATTGTTAATGCGTTTTTCGCATCGGATATCAATAAAACAAAACCTAGTTCGCAGGTTCATTATACGTAGGTTTAAAGAGGCCCTGCAATGACTTTTTGACTGTTTTTTAATTTGCACCAATTTGAGCGCACTGAACGTACTAACCTAATGAAACATTTTATTTTCTCGAATTTCGCTTTAGTTTAAAAGCTATTGGCAAATTAAAATTACAAAAACAAGCAAAAATAATCTCCTTCATGACGTCCTCGGTCGTGGCTAGCCACAATCAAAAACGTCATCAAAAAGCCTTTTCTTTTTTTCAGAATCAGCTAATATTTTTTTCCCGATCATGCACGTTGGAAATGTGTAGTGAAGCGAAATAAAAGTAACAACTTAATTTCCTGTTTGTGCCATTTGTTGTGGCGATATTCTGATTGACGTGAAAGCAAACATATTCGGCAGAAATCTGCCTGGTTGGATGAGTTAGAGTCCGAAAATGTATCCCCAACCGAAATTTGAAAGGCAACCCGACGTTTGAAAACCAACTTGGTTTCTTCTTCAGGAGTGACTAAAGGCACGCCGACACAGCAGCAGCTCCTTACCTCTTCGTGCTCAAAAAAAAAAAAGAAAGAAAGAAAAAGGAAAATAAATTTAAAAAGGAAAAATTAGGAACTTGAAAAATTGTAAAAAAAAACCTTTTCGTTATGGAGATGGTCGTCTCTTCAGCTTTTCCGTCAGGTCACGGAGGCCATGCGCGTAGACAGAGTGCAAAGCGCCCAGCGACCTGTTTAGGTTTCCTGGCATGTGCTGGATCTGCCACGATTCCAAGAAAAGTCTTCTTCGAAAATTGGGCTCTGTGTCCACCACGTGCGTGTTCGTGAAGTCAATCCGATGGTCTAAAGTATCGCAATGTTCGGCGATGGCGCTGTGCTCACTGTCAAACTTCCGCACGTCGTTCATGTGTTGGCGGATACACTCGGGAAAGTTCTTCGTCTCGCCGATGTAGGTTGTGGGGCACTCTGCGCAAGGAATGGTGTAAACCACACCCTGTGTTTTTTCTTCTGGTAGACGATCTTTCGGTCCTGCCATAAACCTTCCAAAAGTGGACGTGGGCTTGTGGGACACCAAAATAGTTTCCTTTCCCAGTACCCGTGCGAGCGCTTTGCTGGTTTTGTTTTACGTAGGGAATTTTTATTACAGTTTCGGGTAATTTACAAGAACCAAAATTGGTGTGCTCATGCGACCAAGGAGGGGGAGGGGGGAGGAAAGGCCATTAGGAAAAGTTGAAAGGAAAGTGGACATAAGGTGAGATTGGCATGGATACAGATGGTTAGGGGGAGAGCGCACACCTGGAAGTTTAGGCGATGAATTGGGAGAGGGAGGAAATGAATGAGAATATAAATATGGGCGCGGCGTAACGTATATCTTTCCGCTCTGTTTAGCGGGAAATGATTTGGTGTCATAAAACAAGGGGTAAAGGAAGTTATTGTAGGTGCATGGGCGACGAATGGCGATTGAGAAGGAGGGTGAGAGAGCGAGGGAGAGTTGGCACTTGCAGGTAAATGGGGACGGAGGGAAAAGGCTACGGGATGGAGGGGCAAGGAGCCAGATGCGGATGACATTATAGGATTTTGAGTGGTTGTGATTGAAAGGAGGAGGTGGGGAAGAGATGAATTGGTGTGCCGCGTGACATATATGATTTCAGCAAAATTAAGAGGGAAACTGAATTGTTACAAAAGGTGTGATATCAGGTTATGGGACGTCGATTTCACTCATAAGAGTTAACAAGAAAACTAAATTGGTGCCTAATTAACTTTACATCATTTTCCTGATTAATTAAGCCTTAAAGCTTTATTGACATTGCGGCCTCAAGGCATTAAATTTCTGGGTAAATTTAGAGGGAAAGTGAATTTACATACAGATAACTTAACGTTGAATTGCATAATCTGTCTTGTTGATGTGCCGCCAATTTCCCCACTAATTGTAGCTCCACATGCTCAGGCGCCACTCAAAATTTTGGGATTGCAGGTTCTGGTGAAACGAATTGAATACTTTAATTTGCAAAATGCAGTAAGTAAGACAGCCTTCTCGTTACATTAGTATTGCTTCATTTTTTTCTAGGGAAGCCGAGAGAGCCGAGAGGGATCTCAAATCTCGGAAGGGGCGGAATGAGTTCACGAATCTTTGGAATACGGGAGTTCATCATTATGGCGTGAATAACGTCCTCATGAATGTCGAATTCACTCCTAATGTTACCACACTCGACAAAGTATTTGATCTGATGAAGGTAGGCAATGCATAATATGTGTTCGCGAGCTGCATTCAGGCAAAGAAAAACAAATCTGCATACCCCATTGGTCAAAAGTTATGTTTTTATAATTTTTAAAACTTTATGTGGCAATTAGAAATTAAAAAAAGAGGGCGAACGTGCGGAAGCCCAAAGTGCTCCTATGATTTTGAGAACAGAAAAACAAATCGTTACCACACGTATAGTCAGTATTTATGTAAAGCAAATGAACATATCCAACAATACGTGATAGTGAACACGTTTCCTGTGTTTTATAATTTCATATTTTCTTACCGAGGCTTCGATGTAAAACAACATCGACTGGGATCGAAAATCCCACTGTTAGGTTAGTGATTAATATGCCTTCAATCAGGGCCTTGACCAAAATAACACCTGCCGCTTCCGAGACCTGTTTCGTATTACAAGCTTGAACATGTTACGTCTCTGCTCAGTGCTTTTTTATTTGCTTTCAAGTTTCAGGTGCACACCTAGTGACTCCCTCTCTGTTAACCAAACTATGTTTTCTGGCGCTGATACATGCACTTGGGTGAATAATTTCCGTCCGGAACCGCACCTTTACCTTCTTTTCCTACAAGATGAGCGTGGCAGGGTGGAGGCTGCTGTGCCTTACGCTCCTTATTTTTGACAGGTTTTCCTTAGAGGTCCGCACGGGTCGATGTTTAAGGGAAAGAACGCTGTATCCTTGAGCGGCCCACCCGCACCCAGTAATTTATTTTTAGAGCCAGCCCGGTTGCGCTGCTGGTTTTTGTATGACGTATCGTAAATTCCCACGTGGTCGCATGGCACCTACGGACCCAAATAAATTTAAACTTGTTACGATATTTATAAATCAAACTAGGAAGTACATTAGTGAAACGTGACAGCTATACATCTGAAACTTTCAGAATCAATCCGTAATCAATGTGTAAAAAATATTACGCGAGCATAATGGAGGCACAATACATGCTGTGCTGCCTGGGATTATTAAAATGGTGATTACAAATTAGACGTATATATATTTATATATTTTACAGACTATTCGAAATATGCAAGAGAAGCTCATAACTCCAAGTTCCTTAGGACACCTCGTCTTGGGTATGGATTTGTACTCACCTAGATCCGGAAATCTCTACACAGCAATGCTGGCCCAACTAAGGCACGTTCCCTCATTTTAATCTCTGTGTCATCAACGATATGCAGATATTTCGAGAGACAATTTTAAACTAGGAATTCACTCACTTAATCTAATTATAAATTTAATAAATGTATTGCGTCAGTAAATGACAAAACAAAATCACTATTTTTCCGTAAAAGAATATCCCATTTAGGTCGATACGAAACCGTAAATGTCTTGTGCCTATATAATGTGCTCCTTAGGAAACCGATTACGTTAATATAGAAGCTATTCTGTCGTAGTACAGTTATCCAATGTTGGCAATTGAATTTATATATATGAAGCTTGTACTAGGACAAATCTCTACTATCTGGATCCAGAGCATGACTCTCACAAACTTTCACAGAATGCACTAAAAATGAAGATATAAATATTACTTAAAATATTATTATTGGGTTCATCTCTATCGCCCACCTCATATTCACGTCTGGCGCGGGCTGATTGACACAGTTTGAATGTGAACTTCCGCGCATGAAGTCGACATATTAAACCTTATCTGAAGCGCAAGTCCGTCTGACTCTTACGCAGTGGTTGCAGTGACGTCAGAACGCCAACCTCTGATTGGCTTTGATTGAGAAGATAGGGGTAGACCTCAAGGCAGCTAGCATTGTGTCTACTCACTATCCCCCCTCGGAGCAAATGAGAGCTTTGCATTCTGTCGTCAGTGCAACCACTGGGCAAGATGCAGACTACCTTGCGCTGGGAATATCCTTAGCCTATTACTTGGAGGACGTACGGAATATTACCTTTACCAAAAGGCGTTTTTATCTCGAAATGATACAAAGTAATAAAATATATTTCGCACTTTTATCCTCTATTTCTCTAATAAATGTATACGAATAACTGGGGTTTAAGCAGTAAGCTACAGCAAAGCTATGCATTAATTGTTCGTTTATTACGTTCCTGTGTTAACTCCAGGATACGTAATACATTAATTATTAAAATGTTTGACATTTATTCCTGTAACTTAAGCTGCACAGGACAGTTGTAATAAAAGTTAATTTATCAGAGATAACACAGTAAGGCTGCAGGCGAGCTGGTGAATGCTAACCATGTTGAATATACCTGAGACTGGGGCAGAAATTAACATGAAAGTCGAATAAACAAAAAAGGGCAGGACGCCGTCCGATATGTTCTTATATATGTCGTCTTATATGTTCATTTCTGCCCCAGACTCAAGTTTATTTAACATGGTTTAGTTTATCTGATATAATAGATACAATTTGTGCTGATCTACGAAAGCAGGACAAGTTTGTATGGAGGGCAAAGTAATGAGCAGATATGTATCTAATAACAACATAATAAATATAATTTGTTGCATGCGAATCGTTAGAAAATGTAAACTTAACGCTAAAATACAGAAACAAAACAAACGTTAATGAGTAGTACTAGTTAATAAACCCGACATATAAGAATTATTCATTCCTAATAAAAACTATTGATGGAGTCGATTCGTAAAAACAAATATAAACAGCAGTATAGATTAGATACGCGTCCATTAAAAAAATTAGAGATTCAACGTCACACAACAAAACAATCAATCGTAAAGTAAAGAGAGTGAGTGAGTGAGCGAGTAAGTAAAAACATGTCATTTAATGCCTGTATCTCTCTCTCTCTGCTCTGACGGCATCACTGGAACGGAACGAGTCTTACACACATTCCTTGGGTCCTATGCTAGGTGGAGACACCAAGGAACCCAGAAAACACCGTTTAGTGCGTTTCGTCAGGGGCGCGGAGCTTACCAGCCGCAGCATACGACTTTGTCCCGCTCCCTTGGTTCCCTTAGTTCCGCCGTGTAGCATGAGGCCCCTGTAGCCCCTCCCCCCCTCTCTCTCCCCTTCCCCTCCCCTGCGCAAGCAAGCTGAGAAGCGAATCCAAGGCCGCTTTACGTTTGTGTGAAAACACCCCAAGTGAGTCCAGGAGCCCTAATCTCGACACGTAGCGAAAACGTCGTCGAGACAGCGGGCGGTCGTGACTGGCCGGCGCTGCACTCGACCTTTGCGTCGGCCAATCAAGGCGGCAAATTTCTCGCCGACTTTTAGGCCAAGTGTCCTGATTAGGACCACAGGTGTCCTGGCTGGGTGTGTTTTCTCTGTACTCGGGCAGCTGAGTCCACGGGGATTCCCGATGTGCATATAGCGTTGGGAATTTCAAAAGTAGCTGCCGGAAGTTGGCAGTTTTAGAGGACGCGGTACATCTATTTATTCTTCCGTTTCAAACACCAGATGGCGCGCGGCTCGTCACGTTATTGAACGCGCGACATACTGATGGCGCCTGTATCGAAGTGTGAAAAGGCCCGCGTTATTCGCTGCGTGAAATAGATTCCCCAAACATGTCGTGTGAAGCTATTGTCGGGCGGAGAAAGTTTCTCGCTCTCTCGAGCGCACTTGGTATGGCTCTGGTCAGTCAGCTCAGTTGGCATTGCATCGGACTCCAGTGATAATACGCGCGGTGGCCAAGTCCGGCCTCTGAGCTGTGTGATACAGTGGGTGGTGTTCGTATCTGTTCGGAGATAAAGTGCCTTCATGCACACACACTCACGTGCGTTGTTAAGGTGGAGAGTGGGGCACCCAGACCTTAGTAGACCTTGCTAGGATACCCTCGGAGCTGCCCCTACAGACAGATCTCACCTCTACATGAACCGGTCACTTCAGCGGAGGCGCCGGAAGATAAGCGAAAATGTTCAGGCTTCGGATAAACTGTGCCAAGATCCTGCAGAAGGACGAAACCCAGAAATACTTGCATGACAGACAGCTCGCCCCCTTTCACTTTCTTTTTTTTTTGTTGCACCTTAAATTTTTTTTTATGATACGTGTCGTTGGAATAATTTTTTATCCTAGCAATTGTCAAACAACAAGACGTACATCACTCAATCAGAATCCGGATGCATTCTTGTAGGCACGTAAGCAGCAATACGTGCCCCAATCCGATGTACTTTCAAGCGTTTTGCTGGCGTGCACTGCGAACAAACGCAATGAAATGAGACGTCGTTTCCCAATAGATTGGCAAACAGAGAAATCTAAAGCTCCCGTGAGCAAATGAGAGTGCTGGAGCGAGGCATGTGACAACGTACGGTTGTGGGTACTGCTCCTAAGAATAGCTCTAACGAGCTTTGCCGGTTTTGCTTCACGTCTGTGATTCCCTCACCGCAGCTGTTACCTTTGAAGTGTGCGAAGTTGCGTGAAACGCGGTATAGACAAAACGGAGAGGATACGTGCTGCAAGCATACGGTATTCAAGCTTCCATAAAAAGGATTAGTTTCTCCCCAAGCTGGGCGACATTTATTAAGCATCTGCAGGGCTGCGAATCTCTAAGCCCAATAAGAATATTTTTTTCTCGCGTGTTTGCAATTTCTATAATGTCCTGCAAGCAAAAAAGAGAAAAAACATACAGCAACAAAAACCAGCTTTTTCTTGAAATGCCGAAGTCACTCCAGGGGATACTGATAATCTACGAGCCACAGACACAATGGCTTCGATGTCTTCTGTCAGGAGCGCGAACGGTAAATTGTCACGCAAACATATCCTCACAAACTGCAAATATTTATTTTGCTTAGCAAGTAGAATATACTAACGACATGTGATTACTGTAGAGCACAATATACATTTTCGTGTAGTTCATCAAGGCAATCTTCCTAGACCTGGTCGCGCTACTGGCCGCGGCTGTACGCCCCACTTTTGGTTTTGACGCATAGGTGTTTGTTCTTTGTGACCGACGGTAAGACAAAACCACCTATATCAGGCTCAGATTGAGTACCGGAATGAACTAGGGACGAGCGCTTGCTGTCGTTCGGCCCGCGCACAGGTTCAATCACGGGGTTTGTCACGTGACGCCGTGCTCGGACCCACTCAATGTCCGACCACCGCCGCCATGGGACATACCGGGTCCCCTTCGCCGATGAGCGTGGATGGCGAGCGTTGCACGGTCGCGGCTTGAGGACCACCTTCGTTAACCTCGTAAGCAATACCACTCGGGTCTGAACACTATTGCCCGATCTGACCAGGAACCTCAACGCCCGAAGCTTCCACAGACCGTCGCTTACGAGTATTTTCAATATCGGACGTCAGAAACGTCCTCTTGCCATACGGAGCCTGCTTTCGACCTATGACGCCCGAGGCAAACGCAACACTTCCGAGCGTCCGACACGAATTCGGACGCACCAAACGCCAAGCCTAGCAGCGTTAAAGTACCCCTTGCCCGCCCTTGCCCGCGCAAAAAAAAAAAAAAAAAACTTCTATATAGAAATTAAAAAAAAAAAATTTCCACCAAGTTACACGGCGCAACTGCTTGATATCTCCTTCTCCTTAGTCCTTGCGGACGGAGACCGCCATCTAGCGGAAGGAGAGCAAAATGCAAAGCACATAAAAAATAGTTAAAACTTGATTTCAGAAATACCGCTGTAGTTCCCAAACAAATTAAACTACGATAATTATTTTTACACCAATCGATTCCGTATTCAATTTTATTGAAAAAGCTGCAAACACACATGTGTTTTTTTATTTTGTAGATTATGTAAAGCGTCGTTAATCCCAAAAGTGTCAAAGCAAGTTTTTAATTGCTTTCACATTAATATATATATATATATTTACTAAATACTGAGAGATGTGATCTCCAGCGATGCACCAATTAAGTAATAATGTCTTTACCGTAAAATTTCCAGCAAATAAGAAATTCGGTTTTCACGTACAAGGTTCTTGAAAACGCCAAAAATCAATATGTATTCTCTATGGCGTTTGGAGGTGCTGTGCCCTCTGGAAACTCCTAGTGCATCGCCATTTTTTGGTTTTCTTTTCAGAGGTTGGTCGCACGCCAGTATTGAGTGCGGCGCCGGTTAGCATTTGATGTCGAACAGCCGGAAACAGCCTATCGTCATGCGAGACCGAGTGCTCCTCCTCAAAAATCAGATGCTGAAAGCGTTAAGTGGTTCCCTCCTTCCAACCTGCATTGCCTTCTAGTCATAGCTTACCTTGCTGATTTGTTATTAAGCTCGAGTCAAATGACACAAGCTTGCTTTTATATATGTGGCCATTTCGTCAACATAAACTACGTTTGCACGGATGCACCGATTTCCTTGTGGCCGCCTTGCTGTGCAGCGTAGCATAAAAGCGCTGCGTCCTTTTGTCGCCCACCATCGCCTTCATGTAGATGGTTGAGCGTGGTTTCTAATTTATGATACGAGGGATATTGAAGACGCATATACAAGACACGCTTTCGACTTTCAAAAACGTTTACTGGCACCAACTTCAGCTCTTGAAGCTCGCCGGGCCAGTCGGGGTGGTAGAGAAAGAGGGTGGTGGGTCAGAGAAGCATGAGCGATGTGGCCCTGCTCGCAGCTATGCTTGCACGACGGAAGCTGGGGGTCTGCTGTGTGTCAATCGACACGTCGCCGTTACACGCAGCCACGAGTGCCGGCGGTGCCCTCATGGGAAAGGAAGGAAGGATAAGGGAAAGGGCGCGGAAAAGAGAAGGAGATGATACGGGAATCTCGAAATTTTTATCTTGTTGGAAGAGCCCTTTCGCCTCGGAGGAAGCGAATCTCTCGATCGTAAAGAAAAAGGGACGGGCTGGACAGGTACGATACAGAATATTTAATATGTAGAGTGTCAAGGGAATTTCCATGCCGACTCGAAATTTGCGCCCGCCGATAATTTTGGTTTTTGTGAACACAGGGGTGCAGAAGGGGATGTTTTTTGGAGTTAGCCCCGATTGGTTGGGAGGAGTCCGAAGAAAGAAACGAGATCTCCGTGGCGTGCTCACGGAGACGGTCATTCACGCAGAGCCCCTCTGACCGATGTACTCGGCTCCGCCCACAAGAGGAATACTATAAAACTTCTCGCTTGTGCAGGGCCGGAAGCACTGCGCGTGTTTTTTGTGCACGAGGGTGGGGGTATCTGGGTTGGTGACTCACTTGCACATGCCTCTCAATTTTTTATTTACATGTGAAAAAGCTCCGCTGCCAATTCGATGTGCAAGCGCGCGCAGTCGGTGCCCCGTGTTGTGGAAGCAAGGGATGCACGCAGGGCGGGCAGACCGGGTCCCGCAGGGGGCCTCCTTCGAGCGGCTCTTAGTCTGCAGGATGAGTTTCTTGATGATGTTATACAGGAAGTTCATTGGGTAACCCGCACACCAGAGCCTGGTGACCCGCAGCGAAAGGCTCACTCTGATATTGTGATCGCACGACTTTGTGCAAATGGAGAAAAGGTGAGGCTCAACAATTCCGGACTTAACGGTTCCTGAATGACGGGGTTGCGTGTAACGACGACGTGTTGATTGACACACAGCAGACTCCAACCTTCCGCCATGCACGCATAGCTGCTAGCAGGGCCAAGTGGCAAATGATTTTTTCACTCCCTCCCCCTGCCCTGTCGAGTTAAGGGAGGTGAAATCGAGGCAGTAAATATTTTGTTGCAAGTCGAAATCCTGTTTTGTCTCTTTGTCTTCAATGTCCTTGTTTCCTTATCGCAAATTAGAAACCAACACGCTCAACCCTTCTACATTATACTTCTGTGATCTTCATGTAATGTGCTGTCCTGCTTGTAAGCCACTTCACCACCTAGAGATTGACCCATCCTTGTTTTTCCGGGCTGTCATCTTCTTGTCAAAGATGAGTCTTTCTTAGCCTGCAAATACCAGCATTGGGAGTGTATCTTTGAGAGAACGTGGCCCATCCCTCAGTTCACCGTCTCCTAGGCTTCGGACCGCCAAGTTGGCCTACCACTTACAGAGTAATGCAAATACCAAGTGGGAAGTTTCACGGGAAATCCTCGTGGTAAGGACTTGGTTACGCCCTTTCATGACCGGATTCTTCGGCATCTGCTTTAACACGCACCCCACTTTCGTTTTTCTACGGGAATCTCCGGACCGCCTCCTTGAGACGTCGTGAAAACGCGTGCTCCAGGGCATCCTCGCGGGTTCTGCATCCCGCCGCAAGGCAGGCCTGGATCCTTCTTAATGAATCGGTCCGACACCGAGCTGTCGGCAGAGGAAACTGCAGTTCTGCCAAAAGGCCCTAAGTTCGCGCCGCATACGAAGTTATGAAGAGCGGACCAGCTGGCCTTCGTCAACGAGATGGCGGCGGGGGTCCCGGAGAGTGATAGAGAGGACTTTGTCGTGGCGGCAGCCGGCATGGCTCACCATCACGGTGCCGCGAGTACAGCGGTACGCTCGTAGGTGGCATGTGTCATGGAGGAGTTCCGCCAATTCGATCAGGTGCTCTCGGAGGTGGACAAGGTGGGCCGATTATGAACAGTGACAAATTCGAAAAGAAAGTCGATGAGGAACAAAAAAAAGGACTTTGTTCCTCCTAAAAAACGCCAATGGGAGTACTGTGGTTCGAAGTCAAATCTGTTTGTGATTCTTTTAGCCTCTCTTCCTTTAAAACGCTATTTTCTGCCCCGTCAAACATTACCTTTCCATCTTCTTCACGGCAAAAACGCACAAACCAGACATTCCCCTTCGAAGAATAGCCTCTGTGGGAAGATGATGGCAGAAACCTCTCGCCCTTTGCGTACAAAAGCACCTTTCCTCCATCGACCATTCCCACCCTTTCTTTATTAATGGCTCCTTCAGGTGATTAATTTTATTCTGACCTTTGTCCTCCAATCAGGGCCACAACAAGCTGTTGCTGGGTGTAGAGGACATGTATTACAATCTCGACCTCAAAATTCTTCTGAGCTCTGTCTCTGAGGCAACTGACCAGCATAGAATGGCGAGGTTCCAAAACGCGTCGGGAATCACAGTCGGTAGCTTCCTCGATCACCTCCCACTTTACCTGAGCTCCACTCTGGTTGATCACGAGGGAAGAGTCTTCATTCAGAGGTCCGTAGTGTGTATCGGTCTCTGGCTCGCGCTGATCCTCAAAGAAATCTATCTCTTTTTGTGGATCGCGCAGTGCAGGAGCATCTTGCTTGCTCGGGTAATGAACGTAAGATCTCCCGGTACGTTGACGACTACCTCGTTCTTCATATTGTCTCCAACTCAGATGTTTTCATCATTCTGGCATTCAAAACTAACGCCAGCGGCCACACCTTCAAAAAGGAAGACCCTACTCAGGAGTGCCACCAATTCCTCGATCTTCGACTAAACCATTCGTCTCACGGTTTATGCTGGTATTTTCAACAGCACTTCCAGAGCCCTGTCCTCTCCTTCTCTAGCGATTATTCAAAAACCGTTAAGTCCGGAATTGTCCAGTTTCTCCTTTCCTCCTCTTGCAAAAAGTCCTGCGATCAAAAGAGCAGAAGGAGGCTGTCGCTGCAGGCCACCAGCCTCCGGAAAGCGGGTTACCCAGTGGACCTCCTAGATAACATCAGCAGGAAACTCATCCTGCAGTCTAGGAGCCGCCCCAAGAAGGCCCCTCCTGTACCCGGTCTGCCCGCCCCGCGTGCATTCATTACTCCCACAACATGGCACACCATCTGCGAGCGCTTGCACATCGATTCGGCACCAGAGTTATTTTTACATGTAAATTTCAAATTGAGAGGCATGTGCAAGCGAATCACCAACCCAGAACCTCCCCCCCCCCACACACACACATGCACAAAAAAACACTCGCAGTGCTTCCCGCCCTGCACAGGTAGAAGGTGTATAGTATTCATCTTGTGTGCGGAGCCGAGTACATCGGTCAGATGGGGCTATGCGTGAATGACCATCACCATGAGCATTCCAAGGAGATCTCGCCTGCTTCTCCGGACTCCTTCCATCCAGTAATGGCCCACGCAAAAAACTGCCTCTCTTGCACCCCTGAGTCTTCGCAAACGAAAATTATCTGCCGGCCCAAATCTCGGTTTGGCAGGGAAATTTTTGAGTCTCTACCTATCAAATATTCTTTCTCAAAACTATCCAGCCCATTACTTTCTTCTTTCCGATCGATAGATTCGCTTCCTCCGAGGCAAGAGGATTCCTCCAAAGACATAAAATGTCAAGAGTCACGTATTTTGATCTCCTTCTTTTCTCCGCACCCTTTGCATCCTTACTTCCTTCCCCAAGAGGGCACCACCGGCATCATCTCCTCCCCGTCTTCTCCGTGCCCTTCCACCTACTCTTTTCTTTCCCCAAGAGGGCACCGCCGGCAATCAGGGCTGAGTGTAACGCCGATGTGTCGATTGACATGCAGTAGACCCCACCTTCCGCCGTGCTCGCATAGCTGTGAGCAGGGCCTCATGGCTCACGCTACCCTCACCCACCATCCTCCCTCTCTACCTCCCCGATGCCCCCGTCGAGCTTCGGGAGGCGAAGTTGAGCCAGTAAACATCTTCTTGAAAGTCGAAAGCCTTTCTCGTCTGTTTGTCTTCAATATCCCTCTTTCCTTATCGTAAACATCCCCTTCACTTTTAATTCGTCTGCATTTGCTACCCTGGTGTAGGCAGCCGTCTTCGGTTTGGACTGGACTGCTTTGTACTGGATTGAAGTAGTTTCTAAAGGCGGCGGCGCAGTTCCTTCCGTGCTCGTTAGCTCCTCACATTCGCTCGTTACGTCCACTTCGTCTTTTAGCGAAGTCGAAAATAGTCTTTTCGCACGCTTCCTATGACGCGTCGCTGTTGACGCGCACTCTACTTGCAATGGCACCGCGGCGTAGGCACATACTTTCGTTGTCATAGTATGCACGACGTACGCTACAACCTGAATTATATATTTCAATTCTTCAGCAAGGTCATCGACGTCTGCCGAAAAAACTGGCTAGTCAACGGATTTGAATATATCGAATCCACCACGCGCATCGTATCGGTGATGCTTAACAGCAAAGTCAGACCAGTTGGGAAGACCCTACAAGTATGCTTCCAGAGATTCAAAGCTCTCATCTTAATTCCCGGACCCACGCCTCGTCTGCTTGCGCTGTAATCGGACCAGGCACACCAGGCGCCACTGTTGTGTGCCGAAGTGCTCAGTGTGCATCCGTTCACAGACACTACAATGAAGAATTGGTGAAGACCTACGCCTGAGCGACCAGAGTACCAGCGGGGCAAGAGGTCTCACAGTAAAACAAAGATGCGAAAGAGGCGGACACTCCAATAAGTGGTTTGAAGCTCAAGGCACCTGCCAGGTCTAACGTAAAGACAGCAGTACCTTGCACAAAGAGGGGAAACGAATTGGCGGTCGAGACCCCCGCGACAACGGCGCTCAACCTTCCGAGTGGTGATGACGCCCGAGAACTTCGAAGCCTCATGCATTCGCCGCTCCCCACCGAGCGTTGAAAAGGTTCCCTAGGCTCAAGAGCCATGGAGCAGACACGCAAGTCCACCAAGGTCAGTCTCAATGACCCCGCGCCCTCTCGGGGTGGTGTGATTCCTAAACCTAACGACGGGAAGTACAAGACCAGGAAGAGAGGTTCCTGGTCCCGCTTTTTACCCGTGCACAGCTCCAGGCTATGCGCAACATCAAGTAAGGCGGTCACCGCCTGGTCTGCGGTACTTTCGCGCGTGCACTAAAGTATCTGCCCCATTTTAGAAAGATTAAATTTGGTAGGTTCCCACCGCATCGACGCTAGTATCACCATTTGTATGAGGGTTTACTATGCGAAGAAAAAAAAACATCAAGTTAGAGCACTTGCTGGCTGACGAGAAACCTGATTTTTGAGCGGTACGAGAAATTAGGAAGTTTGGTGGGGACCGATTAGCTAGCACGTTTTGACCTTTTATTTTTGTACGAGGTTGGTGTTAGCTACTCTGTCGGTTTTTTTAGCTGGATGTTGTTTTGTTTATTATAAGGTCACTTTTTCGGTGTTACCTGTCACCACCAATATAAATTGGCATTGTATTATGTGCATTTTGTTTTTGCTGTTTACTAGTGCCTTATTTGGGTATATGCTTCCAGACAAAAAAGACGGGGCTTTTTTGTCTCAAGCATTTTCCTGTATTAAGATCGGACAATCGTACTGCTGGATGATTTCAATTGTGTTCTTCAAGCAATAGATAGGATTTCATGCCGAGAGCGCAGCGGTTGGAGGGAGACAGCGTTTGGTGAATTAAAATGGAATATTCTGTCCTGAGAGGCGCTGTAACCGTAAAAAAAAGAAACGTGCAAGACCCGTTTACGCATTTTTAGGCGTCATCGCGCGCCGTTGGAGAGATTTACATTTCATCTTCCGTGGAAACAATGTTAAAACAATTACCATGTCACTGCATTTTTTTTACCATCGCTATATTTCAACGTCAATTGGCGGAAAACCGCTACCGAAGACGGAGTTTACTGAAGTATGTGGAAGGCTAAATCAAAGCTGTTTGATGGTGAAACATTTCTTCACGTGGTAGAGGAATGGTTCAGATCGCAAATTAAAAGCCTGATGGTGATATTCTTGGGTTGTGGTTTCAAAGAGTAAGAAAATATCATGATGTTAAAATCCTGAGACTGGGCAGGAACTTTGAAAGGAAAACGTGAATGATGTTTGCAATTGAAAGGTCGTTTGTTTAGGCATACCTGGTAAGTTATGCAGAAATAACTTAAACGCTAATTTATAACTCTAACAAGAACTGGGCGTAAGACTCCCGAGGTAGATACTAAATATTTATGAAGTGTGAAGGCTGAAAAAACTCAATCAAAAGCGTTAGTGAGGAGCCATTGTCCGCGCTTTGTGTGTCAAGATCCAGATGACGGAGGAGCCGACAAAACGGGTGTTAGCGGACGAAAGGAGATACGCCCTCCGCAACCCAATATGTTAACAGGATTAGCAGGAAGCGACTACCACGAAATTAAGTTTTATCTAGAAAGCGTTTGTTGAATATCATAGGCCAATTTTAAAGAGGAATGCTTGCAAAAAGGAATCCCGTGTGTGAAAACGTTTGGAGTCTTCGCCGCAACTAACTGAAGAAGAACAACAAAAGCTTGCTCATAAAATAACCTTTAAGAAGGTCGAGAGAGCCATAGATGAGTGGCCAAGCGAGAAAGCTTTAGGGCCAGGTATTTTATGCGTGAAATTCTGTAAGAAGTTTAATTGCGTTGTTTCTAGCGTTTTTTTATACAAGTATTTTACATAGCGAACAAACGAAAGTGATTGCCGCCGTATATTCGTGCCTACTTTCACTGTTTTATCCCCTAAAAAAGAAGGCCCAGAAAAATTACGTCAATCACAGGGTTCAGTTCAATAACAATGTGGAACGCAGATTACGTTTTTGCTAAACTTTTAGGAAGCCGACACCGGAGTCTCTCTTGTAATTTTATTGGCGACCATCAAGCGTGCGTCATGCAAGTCAAGATATACTTTGACGAATGTTTATGTTGTTCGCAGCGTTATGGAGGTATAAGATGATGGCACGCGCCAAGTTGCTATGCTCCAAATTGATCTCTACAGGACCTTTGATTCTGCAAAGCACGATGATCCTTTTGATGTTCTACAGCGGATAAATGCGAGTGAAGTCATTTTTGAAGGAGCCAAAATGGCCTAAAAAAACTGCACCATTAGGCTCATAGTTGACATGGAACTGGCAGCACCTATTCACCGGCAAACGTCCGCGCGCCAGCGATGTCCCATATCACCGGTATTTGTTGTGTATCATGCGTTTAGTGTTGCGATGTCAAAATGTTTCGCTGCAAAATGCCGAGATCAAATTCATGTCCTATGTGGGTAACATTGCAATGTTTTGTGGCAAGAAAGAAAGTGGCGAGGTCGCAGGTTTGCTTTCTTCTTTTTTGCAAATTTTCTGTGAGGTTGAGGGTGCAGCCATAAACCACAGTAAGTTTAGGCAAGTCACGTGGGCAACAACGCTTTCAGTTGATGACGGGGTGTGTTACGATCGCATGCCCTGCACATGCCTGGGAGCGCCCCTCAAATGTTGAAGTGAGAAAACCTCATTGGTCGAAGTCGCCTCCGACCTGGGAGGAACGCTTCCCGCTGGAAGCAGAGCAATTTGTCTACTGTACCCAGAGCGACTGTTTCTAATATTTTAATTTTAAGGATTTCGTATGACCTCGAAGTCATACATTGTGCGAGCATCAATTCGAAAATATTTCACTGCGTTGATGCTCTGTGTGATAAACTTGGGAGCGGTTGAGGCGAGACAACCTCTTCCACAAAGTACGTAATGGCGGTTTTGGACTCTCCCGCTAGTTAGTTAAACAACTAGTTTACTTGTTTGCTTGTCTGTGAGTGCAAAAGCACCCATATATTCGAGCGTTCATCCACGTAAACCTGGCTCCTCACATGCAGTCATTTCCTGCTTTGTCTCGTGATGGTGAGCCAAAAAGGCTCGTGGGATAATATAAAGAGGTCGCCGACGAAATAGATTATGTCTGCACGTTTTTTAGACTACCTGTCTCTTGTGAGCGAGAGCGAAAGGGGACATTGCATTTATCAATATTTTACCTGGTCCACGCATCAACATCTTACTGTGGTTAGCAAAAAGACACTCACACATGATTTTGTGATTTGCGTATTCCCGACACAACTCTATAGAACTCTTATTTGTCACGGTGGACACGAAGTGCCTAAGAGGATAAAAAGAATGTGTCCTTTCCTCCTATAAGCCTTTCATTTTTATGTTGCACACCAACACTTTGCACGTCCAAGTTTGGCTCAGGGAAAATATTTATGTGCCACAGAAGGTTGACTGTCTTGTAGTTAAGAAACCGAAGAACACCGAACAGTTTTTTGTTTTTGTTTGCTGGGTTGCAGGTTTGTTGGAATGTCCTCCAGCGCGCAATAAAGAATCAGCTGTGTATTAGACCAACAGGCATTCGCATCTTAAACTTGACAAACGACAACGGCGATTTTTTTTTGTTTTTTGGGGGTTTGAGCGTCTTGCCTTGTTGTTTAGCCTACAGAGGTAAGCTCATGGCGGTCCGCCATGACGACCCTAATGCCAAAGAAGCCAAATATAACTTGTACGGTCATTGTTTTCCTGAGGCGCAAAGCGGCATATCTTATAACAAAGAAGGCTATTTAGTAGCGCGAAATATACTCATACGGAGCGTGACTGGCAATCGTACGACGACTGTGCGCGATTTCGTAAACATGACTTTAGGAATGCAAAGAAATGTTGTTTTTTTGTCATAAATATTTGAACATTTGAAAAGATACTTCCAAGACGTTCTGGCAGATTGTTAGTAAAAAAGCACAATTTTCTCAAATACAGAAAGGTGACGTATGGTTGTCTGTTTGTTAGTCCGCTCTGGCACTTCACGCATTTTTTGGTGAACTGATCACTAACAAGATGTGTTTGTAAAAAAGCATACTCTCTACACTCTCGTGAATACGGAAATGGATGATATCATTATTAGTTTTGATGGAGTTATCAGTGCCATTGACTCTTTAGCGACTATGTCAATCCCAGGACTGACAGGGTGAATTCAAAGCTGCTGAAATTAACAAAGCATTTCACGGGTATTTTACTTGCCATATTATTTTAGCAGTCTATTTATACCTGTAATATTCCATGTGATTTGGAAGTCGGAATATGTAATTACAATTCATGAGTCTGGAGATCACTACAGTGTACCAAATCATTGACCTACATTTCACTGTATCTCTTCCTTGCAAACTCTTAGAACAATATAATTTATTAGTCTATAATCTAACACTTCCGTTCTAATATACTTGTTCCTAACTAGCACGGCTTTTCAACGCGGCCTTTCATGTAAATCACATTGTTGTTGTACTCCTATCAAATTCGAATATCAATATTCACTCATCTTCACAAACTGACGCAATCCTTATTGATTTTTCAAAATCATTTGATTCTGTTCCTCACAGTCGTCCTAATAAAATTAGTTTCCAAAAATAAGGAAACTGCAATTACATAGAATTTCAGAGTTTCTGAAATATAGGAAACTATCAGTTATTGTAAATGACCTTTATCTCAGGCCCAATAGGCGTTAAATCAAGAGCTCTCCTAGGATCAGTGCTTGGCTCGCTTATGTTTTTATTGCACTTAAATGAGCTATCGAAATTCCTTTAATCTAAATTTGGCATATTCGCAGGCGCCTGCATGGTCTAGCGGGGAATATCTGATGAAGATGACACTTTTGATCTTCAAACAGGCGTGGCCATCATGATTTTATGGCGTAATACATAACAGATGAATTAAAAGTAGAACAAAAAGAACGTTGACATTTATTAGCCATGTCGTTCAACGATGAATTACGATTGCCAACGTACATATATAAACATAGAAAAAATTAGCTCACATACTCATATACACATTAACGAGTTCCCCTAACTCCAATTTTACGCTGGAATATCCATATAAGTACAAACGTAAGATTGCCAATCAAACATTAGGTTTATTACAAGGGCATTTTTATGTCAAAGGTGGAAACCATACTTTTTGCGAACAATGCGAACAACTCCTCTCATTAGGCTTAAGTTAGCATCTAAATCTCTTACTTGGGTTCCGCATCAAATATAACTAATGGGCAGAAAATAAAACTAAACAAAACAGGGCAACTCAGTTTATACTAAAAAATGCTCACCTGTAACAGTTATACGGTTAAATATTTTATAGGTGTATTGGCACTGAATCAGAGGAGGTCTCTTGCGAGGTTGTCTCCTTTTCAAAATATTTTCTGTAGCTTATTTGAATTTCTTCAATATTATGTTCTACCACTTGAATGCATCTTCCCCTCTCATGATCACCTTAACAATGTTTCTATTCCTTTTGTGAAGACGAATTTGTTTAAATATTCTTAATTTGTTGGGCTGACTTAATTTAATTTGAAAGTGAAATAGCTCTGACCAGAAATCACGATCACCTGATGTGAAAGCTGCGAAACTCTCAATAACTCACCTCGTGTAAGCATGTTTATCGCTGACTTGACCGCACTAGAATGTATGTGCGTCGGCGATCATGACAGTCTGTTATAAATTTGTATTCCAATCATAGACTTGTAATTGTCTTATGTGTGTGTGTGTGCGCGCGTTGGTGTCAGTAATTATTGATTCTGAATTTTTGCTTTTGATAATCAACTTAAGGTGATCTCTTTTCTACTTTTTAATTGATAAATTTAGCATAATTTATCAAATTATTCTTTATGATCCTACCTAATATCCCAAGGAGGCTTTTACAGGTACTTAAATAAATAAAACAAAAATAATGAGGCAAGTAAAAAGTTCAATCTGTGAGCCAAAACCCGAATCGCTATCGTTTTGTGAACTTCTTGAGATAGGAGGTTTTAAATGTACCTAGAAAGTGTTGTAGACCCTATATATTTGATACAATTGCGTCTTTAATTGTTATCAAGTAAAATGTGTCGTGACATCCTTAAAAGTGACTTGTTTAATAATATGAATGGTTTGGGTTCGCTTCTCGCCCCTGGCGCAAATGCTTCTTTACAGCGATGGCCTCTTCCCCCACTCAAATTGTTAGCTGTTTCCGAAATGGGGCTTTGACGCCATCACCTGGATCAGTCCCTGAGCATCAAGTTAATCGGCTGCTTGACTTTTAGGCTTCAAAATGATTATGAACCCTGTCTAGACTAAGCACGTTTTAAGCGAAAATCAACATTAAGTGTTTCTATTTGCTCCTCATTTCTTCCAAATGCGCGTGGCTTTCTGGTAGATAAAGCTCGGCCTACTCGGAATGAGATGATAGCGGATGATTTTTAGCGCTTGCAAGAGATTTAGATTTTCATCTTCATCTGTAGTCTAAGACAAGTTAGCGCTGACTGTGGCCCCGAACGTCTCCTGTAGTATAATGCTTGATTAAGCTTCACGTTGATAAGAAGATACCGACGCAATATGTGCTCCCCCCCCCCGGGCTGCTACTCCTTATTGCATGCAATAAATCAACTAGAAGTCGCACCGCGGGGCCATTGTTTTGTACATACCTGCCCGCACTTTGTATGTCTATATCTTAATAGACTGAATTTACTGTTTCTGCCTCCTGTTCATCTTCTACTAAACAGCACTTCACGCATATTCGTAATTTATTGATACATTTTGAATTTTAAGCAATAATAAACATATTTTATATCTTGTATTTTATATCTAATACTCCTTCATGATGTGCTCGCTAACAATGAGGGTTGTAGGTTACATTTTCTTTTTTTAACACGATCCTCTTTAACTGCAGATCATTTCACATGGACGGAATTATAATTCGGACGCACCTAGGATCCTTAATTGACAAGAAGTATCACTGCAAAATGACAGGACCAAGTATTTTTGAAGGAAGTACGAACATGTACGAGGTTTCAATTGTAAGTATAATTTCAATTTGTTATTTGAAGTAGTATCCACTCAACACGCAATATTAAGGCCTATTGCACATTCTGATATATATATATATATATAGGGTTGAGCATATGTTTTTTTTCAATTGTTGGGAGATTTCTTTTTAAAATTTGTCGACGTACTGAATAATAAAAAAATCGTACCTAACTTTTACTACCTAATAACTTTCAGAGCTTAGCGTCATTTTGCACCTAAGCTTTAACAGACGGTCTGGATATTTTGATATTTTCTTATGCGAAAGTATAACGTATAAGTACGTGAATTAAATATGCAGGTGTTCTTCGATAAAACATGTGCAACGCAATAACAAGTATGGCTTCAAACACGTGTGAAATATTGGTGCAGATTTATTATTACAAGATTATTTAAATAGATTATCTTCGAACACATTCTGTTTTAAATTAGGAGCTCAGTCAGGAAATTATTAGAAACGATACATCACTAATCGATTTCATGACACCAGAGGCCCTGATTTTTCTATGATTAGATGCGAGAGAGTAGACATGAGATGTTGTACAATAGTTTTTTTCAGTCCACGAATGCTTTCATGAGCTCGTTCTAACTATGTTACCAGAATACATCCGGTATAAACGTGTACAGTTCTCTCGTGAAGTAAAACACAGAATAGTAATACAAACACTCCTACAACCTGCCTAAAAATAAATCAAACTTATTCGGGCAGACTGATCCTTAACAATAAAAATTTGGAAGGGTCTAATTGGTTCATAACATTTAAAAGGCAAAAGGTGCGAAATAAAACACTGACGAAACATGAAACACGTACCGACAGTACCTCTCCTCGTACGTGTTCGTATTTTGACAGTGTTTCAGTTTGCGCTTTTAAAATTAAGTTTTAGATGAATATTAACCACTGCGTTTTGTCAAAATCAAGAACGAGAGGAGTAGGGTCATCTGTTAGTCGTCAAATACGCAGTTTTCAAAAGGCAGAAAGCATTTTATATGTACGGAGCTTTTAACGTCCGTATCATTGCACGTTTTTCGGGTGCTCGTCGTCGTCCTGGTCGTTTTATAATGTATCGTGGTCAGGAGGATGCTAACACTCGGCCATCCTCTGAAAAATCAACTCAATTTTCTTCGTGTTGACAGTCGTCATGATCGGGTTCGTTGTCTATGTCCAAGGCATAATAACCCCTCATCTTGGCGATCCAGGCCGTAGACGTGTAGAAACGCTGAGTAACTGATCGGCCCGGAATATATTGTATGCCATATGTGTCATTTTGAATCTTCTCCGTTACTAGGTATGGACCTAGAAACTTTTTTAAAAGCTTCATTGAATGTAATATTGGAAGGGATTCTGTCTCCACCATAACAATGTCTCCGGGCTCGAAGGTCGAAGCGCCACACCGCTCCTTATTGTAGCGACGTTGCCGTTTTTCCTGATCTGTATGAATGGCATGTATGACCGCTTGTCGTCTTGCTGCCATCTCAACTTCATTTACGTTGGTTTCGTCGCGTAGTGCATCTTCGAGGGAATATCCCTTGATATATCTAAACTCGTAAGCGAGCAGCAGCCGGAAGGGCGTCGTACGAGTGTCCTTCTGGAAAGTGCTGTTGAGACCTCACTGAACTTGTTCCAACAACTCGTCCCAATCTCTGCCTTCAGCTTCGGTAGTCAAAGAGGCGATTGATGTAGTAACAACTTTATTGTACCGCTACACTTGTCCATTTGCCCGCGGGTTTGCACTAGAGTATCAGCTACATGAGCAATGTTTAGTGAACGGCAACTCCTCCGGAACGCTCTACTTGTGTAAGCTCCACCTCTGTCTGTAATAATCCTTGCTGGAAGGCCGAAAAGGCCAACGATGTTCTTCACGAACTAAACAGTTGGTTTTGCGCCAGTGTTTCTTGAGGGTCTTGGCAGTTTAAATTTGGTAATTGCATCCACAGCCACTGTCAAATAAGTCTTCCCATACCTGCTTCGTGGAAGTGGTACCAGATGATCAATATGAATCGTGTGAAAAGGCAGGCCAACTTTTTTAATGGAATGCAACATTCCAGGCCTTCTACGTGTCGGAGTCTTGTGATGAATACATTCTAGACTCCAGCCATGTACCTGCGAGCATATCGTTTCATTCTAGGAAACCTATAATTTTCCTGCATCTTCTTCTATTTTGTTTCGTAATCCTAGGTGTACGAGATCGTCACGGCAGCGCCGACACGACTTTCCAACGCTTATTCTGTGGCACTACCCACAATACCTTTTGTGTTCAGTTTTTTTTTTTTTTCTGAAAACAACGTCACTCCGTAGCTTGCACGGTTCGTGGAGGCGTTAGTCTTCCTTCGACTTCGCCGGCTTTCGTAATGCGTCCCGTATCTTGTTGACCTCATGGTCCAGACATTGTTCTGCTGCCAGCCAGTCGTCAAAATCAATCACTGTAGCTGGCAGGACGTGCAGACCATCACAAATACCGAAGTCGTCAGGTGGACCACTACTAGATCGGCTCAAAGCGTCCACGTGCGTCATAGAGGTACCTGATCGATAATCAAGAATAAACGTGAACTCTTGTAACCGTAACCACCAGCGAGCAATGCATGGCAACATATCGGGCTTACTCAACGTGGCTCGCAGGGCGTTGCAGTGGAAGTTGACACCAGAGAGGTAAGCCTTGAGCCGCTCAAGAGTCTAAACAATTGCGATGGCCTCAAGCTCGTAGGAATGGTACATTTGTTCCGCCTTGGACGTCTGACGGCTCACATAAATTAAGGGATGAAATTGTCGGTATAAGTGGCGCTGCAGCAACATTCCCCCAAACCATTCTTGATTGCATCGGTATACACTTCCGTAGGGGCTTCGTGGTTGTATAGGGCCAGACTTGGTTTCTCTTGCAAACAAACAGGAAAAAAATGCAGAATCTTGCTCCTCTGTCCATCGACAGAAGTATTGATCTTCAAAAGCCTTGTCAGAGGTTCGGCTAGCGCTGCAAGGTTCTTCAGAAAACGACTAAAATAGCTTGCCAAGGCCAATAAACTGCCTTACTTAGTGGTTGTTTTTCGTAGTTGGGAAGTCAGTCACTGCCTTTGCATTACATTCACCTAGCCTGAGTCCTATCATTCCGATTTCCGAATCCCAGGTAGTTTATTGTTTTCTCCATGAGCACGCATTCGCTCAGGCGAAGTGTCAGTCTTGCTTCTCAAAAAACTTGGAACACTCTTCGGAAATGACCAAGACCTTTTTTGAAGTCCCGCGACGGGATGAGAATATCATCCACGTACGCTGGAGCCACTCCGTAACGCAAGGATTCCAAAACCACATTCATCATTTTTGAAACACCGCTGCGGCGTTGGTCAGTCCGAACGGCATTTTTATAAACTCGTATTCTCTGTAGGGAGTTACGAATGCCGTCATCGCTTTTGCTTCATTGGCCATAGAATTTGATAACACCCTGACGTCAAGTCAAGAGTAGTCAAATAGCGCTTGCCATGGAGTCGGTCCAACTGGTCTTTGATCAAGGGAAGCGGGTAATTCTTCTTGCTTAGTGACCCTGTTGAGTGCTCTGTATTCAATGCACA
>JAZHYW010028794.1:0-40273 GCA_037355805.1 Ixodes ricinus | reverse complement strand
TTGGCACTTGCAGGTAAATGGGGACGGAGGGAAAAGGTACGGGATGGAGGGGCAAGGAGCCAGATGCGGATGACATTATAGGATTTTGAGTGGTTGTGATTGAAAGGGAGGAGGTGGGGAAGAGATGAATTGCGTGTGCCGCGTGACATATATTTTTCAGCAAAATTAAGGGGAAACTGAATTGTTACAAAAGGTGTGATATCAGGTTATGGGACGTCGATTTCACTCATAAGAGTTAACAAGTGAGCTAAATTGGTGCCTAATTAACTTTACATCATTTTCCTGATTAATTAAGCCTTAAAGCTTTATTGACATTGCGGCCTCAAGGCATTAAATTTCTGGGTAAATTTAGAGGGGAAAGTGAATTTACATACAGATAACTTAACGTTGAATTGCATAATCTGTCTTGTTGATGTGCCGCCAATTTCCCCACTAATTGTAGCTCCACATGCTCAGGCGCACACTCAAAATTTTGGGATTGCAGGTTCTGGTGAAACGAATTGAATACTTTAATTTGCAAAATGCAGTAAGTAAGACAGCCTTCTCGTTACATTAGTATTGCTTCATTTTTTTCTAGGAAGCCGAGAGAGCCGAGAGGGATCTCAAATCTCGGAAGGGGCGGAATGAGTTCACGAATCTTTGGAATACGGGAGTTCATCATTATGGCGTGAATAACGTCCTCATGAATGTCGAATTTACTCCTAATGTTACCACACTCGACAGAAGTATTTGATCTGATGAAGGTAGGCAATGCATAATATGTGTTCGCGAGCTGCATTCAGGCAAAGAAAAACAAATCTGCATACCCCATTGGTCAAAAGTTATGTTTTTATAATTTTTAAAGCTTTATGTGGCAATTAGAAATTAAAAAAAGAGGGCGAACGTGCGGAAGCCCAAAGTGCTCCTATGATTTTGAGAACAGAAAAACAAATCGTTACAACACGTATAGTCAGTATTTATGTAAAGCAAATGAACATATCCAACAATACGTGATAGTGAACACGTTTCCTGTGTTTTATAATTTCATATTTTCTTACCGAGGCTTCGATGTAAAACAACATCGACTGGGATCGAAAATCCCACTGTTAAGTTAGTGATTAATATGCCTTCAATCAGGGCCTTGACCAAAATAACACCTGCCGCTTCCGAGACCTGTTTCGTATTACAAGCTTGAACATGTTACGTCTCTGCTTAGTGCTTTTTTATTTGCTTTCAAGTTTCACGTGCACACCTAGTGACTCCCTCTGTGTTAACCAAACTGTGTTTTCTGGCGCTGATACATGCACTTGGGTGAATAATTTCCGTCCGGAACTGCACCTTTACCTTCTTTTCCTACAAGATGAGCGTGGCAGGGTGGAGGCTGCTGTGCCTTATGCTCCTTATTTTTGACAGGTTTTCCTTAGAGGTCCGCACGGGTCGATGTTTAAGGGAAAGAACGCTGTATCCTTGAGCGGCCCACCCGCACCCAGTAATTTATTTTTAGAGCCAGCCCGGTTGCGCTGCTGGTTTTTGTATGACGTATCGTTAATTCCCACGTGGTCGCATGGCACCTACGGACCCAAATAAATTTATACTTGTTACGATATTTATAAATCAAACTAGGAAGTACATTAGTGAAACTTGACAGCTATACATCTGAAACTTTCAGAATCAATCCGTAATCAATGTGTAAAAAATATTACGCGAGCATAATGGTGGCACAATACATGCTGTGCTGCCTGGGATTATTAAAATGGTGATTACAAATTAGACGTATATATATTTATATATTTTACAGACAATTCGAAATATGCAAGAGAAGCTCAAAACTCCAAGTTCCTTAGGACACCTCGTCTTGGGTATGGATTTGTACTCACCTAGATCCGGAAATCTCTACACAGCAATGCTGGCCCAACTAAGGCACGTTCCCTCATTTTAATCTCTGTGTCATCAACGATATGCAGATATTTCGAGAGACAATTTTAAACTAGGAATTCACTCACTTAATCTAATTATAAATTTAATAAATGTATTGCGTCAGTATATGACAAAACAAATTCACTATTTTTCCGTAAAAGAATATCCATTAGGTCGATACGAAACCGTAAATGTCTTGTGCCTATATAATGTGCCCCTTAGGAAACCAATTACGTTAATATAGAAGCTATTCTGTCGTAGTACAGTTATCCAATGTTGGCAATTGAATTTATATATATGAAGCTTGTACTAGGACAAATCTCTACTATCTGGATCCAGAGCATGACTCTCACAAACTTTCACAGAATGCACTAAAAATGAAGATATAAATATTACTTAAAATATTATTATTGGGTTCATCTCCATGGCCCACCTCATATTCACGTCTGGCGCGGGCTGATTGACACAGTTTGAATGTGAAATTCCGCGAATGAAGTCGACATATTAAACCTTATCTGAAGCGCAAGTCCGTCTGACTCTTGCGCAGTGGTTGCAGTGACGTCAGAACGCCAACCTCTGATTGGCTTTGATTGAAAAGATAGGGGGTAGACCTCAAGGCAGCTAGCATTGTGTCTACTCACTATCCCCCTCTCGGAGCAAATGAGAGCTTTGCATTCTGTCGTCAGTGCAACCACTGGGCAAGATGCAGACTACCTTGCGCTGGGAATATCCTTAGCCTATTACTTGGAGGACGTACGGAATATTACCTTTACCAAAAGGCGTTTTTATTCGAAATGATACAAAGTAATAAAATATATTTTGCACTTTTATCCTCTATTTCTCTAATAAATGTATACGAATAACTGGGGTTTAAGCAGTAAGCTACAGCAAAGCTATGCATTAATTGTTCGTTTATTACGTTCCTGTGTTAACTCCAGGATACGTAATACATTAATTATTGAAATGTTTGACATTTATTCTTGTAACTTAAGCTGCACAGGACAGTTGTAATAAAAGTTAATTTATCAGAGATAACACAGTAAGGCTGCAGGCGAGCTGGTGAATGCTAACCATGTTGAATATACCTGAGACTGGGGCAGAAATTAGCATGAAAGTCGAATAAGCAAAAAGGGCAGGACGCCGTCCGATATGTTCTTATATATGTCGTCTTATATCTTCATTTCTGCCCCAGACTCAAGCTTATTTAACATGGTTTAGTTTATCTGATATAATAGATACAATTTGTGCTGATCTACGAAAGCAGGACAAGTTTGTATGGAGGGCAAAGTAATGAGCAGATATGTATCTAATAACAACATAATAAATATAATTTGTTGCATGCGAATCGTTAGACAATGTAAACTTAACGCTAAAATACAGAAACAAAACAAACGTTAATGAGTAGTACTAGTTAATAAACCCGACATATAAGAATTATTCATTCCTAATAAAAACTATTGATGGAGTCGAATCGTAAAAACAAATATAAACAGCAGTATAGATTAGATACTCGTCCATTAAAAAAATTAGAGATTCAACGTCACACAACAAAACAATCAATCGTAAAGTAAAGAGAGTGAGTGAGTGAGCGAGTAAGTAAAAACATGTCATTTAATGCCTGTATCTCTCTCTCTCTGCTCTGACGGCATCACTGGAACGGAACGAGTCTTACACACATTCCTTGGGTCCTATGCTAGGTGGAGACACCAAGGAACCCAGAAAACACCGTTTAGTGCATTTCGTCAGGGGCGCGGAGCTTACCAGCCGCAGCATACGACTTTGTCCCGCTCCCTTGCAGTTCCGCCGTGTAGCATGAGGCCCCTGTAGTCCCCTCCCCCCTCTCTCCCCCTTTCCCTCCCCTGCGCAAGCAAGCTGAGAAGCGAATCCAAGGCCGCTTTACGTTTGTGTGAAAACACCCAAAGTGAGTCCAGGAGCCCTAATCTCGACACGTGCGCGAAAACGTCGTCGAGACAGCGGGCGGTCGTGACTGGCCGGCGCTGCACTCGACCTTTGCGTCGGCCAATCAAGGCGGCAAATTTCTCGCCGACTTTTAGGCCAAGTGTCCTGATTATGACCACAGGTGTCCTGGCTGGGTGTGTTTTCTCTGTACTCGGGCAGCTGAGTCCACGGGGATTCCCGATGTGCATATAGCGTTGGGAATTTCAAAAGTAGCTGCCGGAAGTTGGCAGTTTTAGAGGACGCGGTACATCTATTTATTCTTCCGTTTCAAACACCAGATGGCGCACGGCTCGTCACGTTATTGAACGCGCGACATACTGATGGCGCCTGTATCGAAGTGTGAAAAGGCCCGCGTTATTCGCTGCGTGAAATAGATTCCCCAAACATGTCGTGTGAAGCTATTGTCGGGCGGAGAAAGTTTCTCGCTCTCTCGAGCGCACTTGGAATGGCTCTGGTCAGTCAGCACAGTTGGCATTGCATCGGACTCCAGTGATAATACGCGCGGTGGCCAAGTCCGGCCTCTGAGCTGTGTGATACAGTGGGTGGTGTTCGTATCTGTTCGGAGATAAAGTGCCTTCATGCACACACACTCACGTGCGTTGTGAAGGTGGAGAGTGGGGCACCCAGACCTTAGTAGACCTTGCTAGGATACCCTCGGAGCTGCCCCTACAGACAGATCTCACCTCTACATGAACCGGTCACTTCAGCGGAGGCGCCGGAAGACAAGCGAAAATGTTCAGGCTTCGGATAAACTGTGCCAAGATCCTGCAGAAGGACGAAACCAAGAAATATTTGCATGACTGACAGCTCGCCCCCTTTCACTTTCTTTTTTTTTTGTTGCACCTTAAATTTTTTTTTATGATACGTGTCGTTGGAATAATTTTTTATCCTAGCAATTGTCAAACAACAAGACGTACATCACTCAATCAGAATCCGGATGCATTCTTGTAGGCACGTAAGCAGCAATACGTGCCCCAATCCGATGTACTTTCAAGCGTTTTGCTGGCGTGCACTGCGAACCAACGCAATGAAATGAGACGTCGTTTCCCAATAGATTGGCAAACAGAGAAATCGTAAAGCTCCCGTGAGCAAATGAGAGTGCTGGAGCGAGGCATGTGACAACGTACGGTTGTGGGTACTGCTCCTAAGAATAGCTCTAACGAGCTTTGCCGGTTTTGCTTCACGTCTGTGATTCCCTCACCGCAGCTGTTACCTTTGAAGTGTGCGAAGTTGCGTGAAACGCGGTATAGACAAAACGGAGAGGATACGTGCTGCAAGCATACGGTATTCAAGCTTCCATTAAAAGAATTAGTTTCTCCCCAAGCTGGGCGACATTTATTAAGCATGTGCAGGGCTGCGAATCTCTCAGCCCAATAAGAATATTTTTTTCTCGCGTGTTTGCAATTTCTATAATGTCCTGCAAGCAAAAAAAGAAAAAAACATACAGCAACAAAAACCAGCTTTTTCTTGAAATGCCGAAGTCACTCCAGGGGATACTGATAATCTACGAGCCACAGACACAATGGCTTCGATGTCTTCTGTCAGGAGCGCGAACGGTAAATTGTCACGCAAACATATCCTCACAAACTGCAAATATTTATTTTGCTTAGCAAGTAGAATATACTAACGACATGTGATTACTGTAGAGCACAATATACATTTTCGTGTAGTTCATCAAGGCAATCTTCCTAGACCTGGTCGCGCTACTGGCCGTGGCTGTACGCCCCACTTTTGGTTTTGACGCATAGGTGTTTGTTCTTTGTGACCGACGGTAAGACAAAACCACACTATATCAGGCTCAGATTGAGTACCGGAATGAACTAGGGACCGAGCGCTTGCTGTCGTTCGGCCCGCGCACAGGTTCAATCACGGGGTTTGTCACGTGACGCCGTGCTCGGACCCACTCAATGTCCGACCACCGCCGCCATGGGACATACCGGGTCCCCTTCGCCGATGAGCGTGGATGGCGAGCGTTGCACGGTCGCGGCTTGAGGACCACCTTCGTTAACCTCGTAAGCAATACCACTCGGGTCTGAACACTATTGCCCGATCTGACCAGGAACCTCAACGCTCCGAAGCTTCCACAGACCGTCGCTTACGAGTATTTTCAATATCGGACGTCAGAAACGTCCTCTTGCCATACGGAGCCTGCTTTCGACCTATGACGCCCGAGGCAAACGCAACACTTCCGAGCGTCCGACACGAATTCGGACGCACCAAACGCCAAGCCTAGCAGCGTTAAAGTACCCCTTGCCCGCCCTTGCCCGCGCAAAAAAAAAAAAAAAAAACTTCTCACATATAAATTAAAAAAAAAAAATTTCCACCAAGTTACACGGCGCAACTGCTTGATATCTCCTTCTCCTTAGTCCTTGCGGACGGAGACCGCCATCTAGCGGAAGGAGAGCAAAATGCAAAGCACATAAAAAATAGTTAAAACTTGATTTCAGAAATACCGCTGTAGTTCCCAAACAAATTAAACTACGATAATTATTTTTACACCAATCGATTCCGTATTCAATTTTATTGAAAAAGCTGCAAACACACATGTGTTTTTTATTTTGTAGATTATGTAAAGCGTCGTTAATCCCAAAAGTGTCAAAGCAAGTTTTTAATTGCTTCACATTAATATATATATATATATTTACTAGATACTGAGAGATGTGATCTCCAGCGATGCACCAATTAAGTAATAATGTCTTTACCGTAAAATTTCCAGCAAATAAGAAATTCGGTTTTCACGTACAAGGTTCTTGAAAACGCCAAAAATCAATATGTATTCTCTATGGCGTTTGGAGGTGCTGTGCCCTCTGGAAACTCCTAGTGCATCGCCATTTTTTGGTTTTCTTTTCAGAGGTTGGTCGCACGCCAGTATTGAGTGCGGCGCCGGTTAGCATTTGATGTCGAACAGCCGGAAACAGCCTATCGTCATGCGAGACCGAGTGCTCCTCCTCAAAAATCAGATGCTGAAAGCGTTAAGTGGTTCCCTCCTTCCAACCTGCATTGCCTTCTAGTCATAGCTTACCTTGCTGATTTGTTATTAAGCTCGAGTCAAATGACACAAGCTTGCTTTTATATATGTGGCCATTTCGTCAACATAAACTACGTTTGCACGGATGCACCGATTTCCTTGTGGCCGCCTTGCTGTGCAGCGTAGCATAAAAGCGCTGCGTCCTTTGTCGCCCACCATCGCCTTCATGTAGATGGTTGAGCGTGGTTTCTAATTTATGATACGAGGGATATTGAAGACGCATATACAAGACACGCTTTCGACTTTCAAAAACGTTTACTGGCACCAACTTCAGCTCTTGAAGCTCGCCGGGCCAGTCGGGGTGGTAGAGAAAGAGGGTGGTGGGTCAGAGAAGCATGAGCGATGTGGCCCTGCTCGCAGCTATGCTTGCACGACGGAAGCTGGGGGTCTGCTGTGTGTCAATCGACACGTCGCCGTTACACGCAGCCACGAGTGCCGGCGGTGCCCTCATGGGAAAGGAAGGAAGGATAAGGGAAAGGGCGCGGAAAAGAGAAGGAGATGATACGGGAATCTCGAAATTTTTATCTTGTTGGAAGAGCCCTTTCGCCTCGGAGGAAGCGAATCTCTCGATCGTAAAGAAAAAGGGACGGGCTGGACAGGTACGATACAGAAAATTTAATATGTAGAGTGTCAAGGGAATTTCCATGCCGACTCGAAATTTGCGCCCGCCGATAATTTTGGTTTTTGTGAACACAGGGGTGCAGAAGGGGATGTTTTTTGGAGTTAGCCCCGATTGGTTGGGAGGAGTCCGAAGAAAGAAACGAGATCTCCGTGGCGTGCTCACGGAGACGGTCATTCACGCAGAGCCCCTCTGACCGATGTACTCGGCTCCGCCCACAAGAGGAATACTATAAAACTTCTCGCTTGTGCAGGGCCGGAAGCACTGCGCGTGTTTTTTGTGCACGAGGGTGGGGGATCTGGGTTGGTGACTCACTTGCACATGCCTCTCAATTTTTTATTTACATGTGAAAAAGCTCCGCTGCCAATTCGATGTGCAAGCGCGCGCAGTCGGTGCCCCGTGTTGTGGAAGCAAGGGATGCACGCAGGGCGGGCAGACCGGGTCCCGCAGGGGCCTCCTTCGAGCGGCTCTTAGTCTGCAGGATGAGTTTCTTGATGATGTTATACAGGAAGTTCATTGGGTAACCCGCACACCAGAGCCTGGTGACCCGCAGCGAAAGGCTCACTCTGATATTGTGATCGCACGACTTTGTGCAAATGGAGAAAAGGTGAGGCTCAACAATTCCGGACTTAACGGTTCCTGAATGACGGGGTGGCGTGTAACGACGACGTGTTGATTGACACACAGCAGACTCCAACCTTCCGCCATGCACGCATAGCTGCTAGCAGGGCCAAGTGGCAAATGATTTTTTCACTCCCTCCCCCCTGCCCTGTCGAGTTAAGGGAGGTGAAATCGAGGCAGTAAATATTTTGTTGCAAGTCGAAATCCTGTTTTGTCTCTTTGTCTTCAATGTCCTTGTTTCCTTATCGCAAATTAGAAACCAACACGCTCAACCCTTCTACATTATACTTCTGTGATCTTCATGTAATGTGCTGTCCTGCTTGTAAGCCACTTCACCACCTAGAGATTGACCCATCCTTGTTTTTCCGGGCTGTCATCTTCTTGTCAAAGATGAGTCTTTCTTAGCCTGCAAATACCAGCATTGGGAGTGTATCTTTGAGAGAACGTGGCCCATCCCTCAGTTCACCGTCTCCTAGGCTTCGGACCGCCAAGTTGGCCTACCACTTACAGAGTAATGCAAATACAAAGTGGGAAGTTTCACGGGAAATCCTCGTGGTAAGGACTTGGTTACGCCCTTTCATGACCGGATTCTTCGGCATCTGCTTTAACACGCACCCCACTTTCGTTTTTCTACGGGAATCTCCGGACCGCCTCCTTGAGACGTCGTGAAAACGCGTGCTCCAGGGCATCCTCGCGGGTTCTGCATCCCGCCGCAAGGCAGAGGCCTGGATCCTTCTTAATGAATCGGTCCGACACCGAGCTGTCGGCAGAGGAAACTGCAGTTCTGCCAAAAGGCCCTAAGTTCGCGCCGCATACGAAGTTATGAAGAGCGGACCAGCTGGCCTTCGTCAACGAGATGGCGGCGGGGGTCCCGGAGAGTGATAGAGAGGACTTTGTCGTGGCGGCAGCCGGCATGGCTCACCATCACGGTGCCGCGAGTACAGCGGTACGCTCGTAGGTGGCATGTGTCATGGAGGAGTTCCGCCAATTCGATCAGGTGCTCTCGCAGGTGGACAAGGTGGGCCGATTATGAACAGTGACAAATTCGAAAAGAAAGTCGATGAGGAACAAAAAAAAGGACTTTGTTCCTCCTAAAAAACGCCAATGGGAGTACTGTGGTTCGAAGTCAAATCTGTTTGTGATTCTTTTAGCCTCTCTTCCTTTAAAACGCTATTTTCTGCCCTGTCAAACATTACCTTTCCATCTTCTTCACGGCAAAAACGCACAAACCAGACATTCCCCTTCGAAGAATAGCCTCTGTGGGAAGATGATGGCAGAAACCTCTCGCCCTTTGCGTACAAAAGCACCTTTCCTCCATCGACCATTCCCACCCTTTCTTTATTAATGGCTCCTTCAGGTGATTAATTTTATCTCGACCTTTGTCCTCCAATCAGGGCCACAACAAGCTGTTGCTGGGTGTAGAGGACATGTATTACAATCTCGACCTCAAAATTCTTCTGAGCTCTGTCTCTGAGGCAACTGACCAGCATAGAATGGCGAGGTTCCAAAACGCGTCGGGAATCACAGTCGGTAGCTTCCTCGATCACCTCCCACTTTACCTGAGCTCCGCTCTGGTTGATCACGAGGGAAGAGTCTTCATTCAGAGGTCCGTAGTGTGTATCGGTCTCTGGCTCGCGCTGATCCTCAAAGAAATCTATATCTTTTTGTGGATCGCGCAGTGCAGGAGCATCTTGCTTGCTCGGGTAATGAACGTAAGATCTCCCGGTACGTTGACGACTACCTCGTTCTTCATATTGTCTCCAACTCAGATGTTTTCATCATTCTGGCATTCAAAACTAACGCCAGCGGCCACACCTTCAAAAAGGAAGACCCTACTCAGGAGTGCCACCAATTCCTCGATCTTCGACTAAACCATTCGTCTCACGGTTTATGCTGGTATTTTCAACAGCACTTCCAGAGCCCTGTCCTCTCCTTCTCTAGCGATTATTCAAAAACCGTTAAGTCCGGAATTGTCCAGTTTCTCCTTTCCTCCTCTTGCAAAAAGTCCTGCGATCAAAAGAGCAGAAGGAGGCTGTCGCTGCAGGCCACCAGCCTCCGGAAAGCGGGTTACCCAGTGGACCTCCTAGATAACATCAGCAGGAAACTCATCCTGCAGTCTAGGAGCCGCCCAAGAAGGCTCCCTCCTGTACCCGGTCTGCCCGCCCCGCGTGCATTCATTACTCCCACAACATGGCACACCATCTGCGAGCGCTTGCACATCGATTCGGCACCAGAGTTATTTTTACATGTAAATTTCAAATTGAGAGGCATGTGCAAGCGAATCACCAACCCAGAACCTCCCCCCCCCCACACACACACATGCACAAAAAACACTCGCAGTGCTTCCCGCCCTGCACAGGTAGAAGGTGTATAGTATTCATCTTGTGTGCGGAGCCGAGTACATCGGTCAGATGGGGCTATGCGTGAATGACCATCACCATGAGCATTCCAAGGAGATCTCGCCTGCTTCTCCGGACTCCTTCCATCCAGTAATGGCCCACGCAAAAAACTGCCTCTCTTGCACCCCTGAGTCTTCGCAAACGAAAATTATCTGCCGGCCCAAATCTCGGTTTGGCAGGGAAATTTTTGAGTCTCTACCTATCAAATATTCTTTCTCAAAACTATCCAGCCCATTACTTTCTTCTTTCCGATCGATAGATTCGCTTCCTCCGAGGCAAGAGGATTCCTCCAAAGACATAAAATGTCAAGAGTCACGTATTTTGATCTCCTTCTTTTCTCCGCACCCTTTGCATCCTTACTTCCTTCCCCAAGAGGGCACCACCGGCATCATCTCCTCCCCGTCTTCTCCGTGCCCTTCCACCTACTCTTTTCTTTCCCCAAGAGGGCACCGCCGGCAATCAGGGCTGAGTGTAACGCCGATGTGTCGATTGACATGCAGTAGACCCCACCTTCCGCCGTGCTCGCATAGCTGTGAGCAGGGCCTCATGGCTCACGCTACCCTCACCCACCATCCTCCCTCTCTACCTCCCCGATGCCCCCGTCGAGCTTCGGGAGGCGAAGTTGAGCCAGTAAACATCTTCTTGAAAGTCGAAAGCCTTTCTCGTCTGTTTGTCTTCAATATCCCTCTTTCCTTATCGTAAACATCCCCTTCACTTTTAATTCGTCTGCATTTGCTACCCTGGTGTAGGCAGCCGTCTTCGGTTTGGACTGGACTGCTTTGTACTGGATTGAAGTAGTTTCTAAAGGCGGCGGCGCAGTTTCTTCCGTGCTCGTTAGCTCCTCACATTCGCTCGTTACGTCCACTTCGTCTTTTAGCGAAGTCGAAAATAGTCTTTTCGCACGCTTCCTATGACGCGTCGCTGTTGACGCGCACTCTACTTGCAATGGCACCGCGGCGTAGGCACATACTTTCGTTGTCATAGTATGCACGACGTACGCTACAACCTGAATTATATATTTCAATTCTTCAGCAAGGTCATCGACGTCTGCCGAAAAAACTGGCTAGTCAACGGATTTGAATATATCGAATCCACGACGCGCATCGTATCGGTGATGCTTAACAGCAAAGTCAGACCAGTTGGGAAGACCCTACAAGTATGCTTCCAGAGATTCAAAGCTCTCATCTTAATTCCCGGACCCACGCCTCGTCTGCTTGCGCTGTAATCGGACCAGGCACACCAGGCGCCACTGTTGTGTGCCGAAGTGCTCAGTGTGCATCCGTTCACAGACACTACAATGAAGAATTGGTGAAGACCTACGCCTGAGCGACCAGAGTACCAGCGGGGCAAGAGGTCTCACAGTAAAACAAAGATGCGAAAGAGGCGGACACTCCAATAAGTGGTTTGAAGCTCAAGGCACCTGCCAGGTCTAACGTAAAGACAGCAGTACCTTGCACAAAGAGGGGAAACGAATTGGCGGTCGAGACCCCCGCGACAACGGCGCTCAACCTTCCGAGTGGTGATGACGCCCGAGAACTTCGAAGCCTCATGCATTCGCCGCTCCCCACCGAGCGTTGAAAAGGTTCCCTAGGCTCAAGAGCCATGGAGCAGACACGCAAGTCCACCAAGGTCAGTCTCAATGACCCCGCGCCCTCTCGGGGTGGTGTGATTCCTAAACCTAACGACGGGAAGTACAAGACCAGGAAGAGAGGTTCCTGGTCCTGCTTTTACCCGTGCACAGCTCCAGGCTATGCGCAACATCAAGTAAGGCGGTCACCGCCTGGTCTGCGGTACTTTCGCGCGTGCACTAAAGTATCTGCCCCATTTTAGAAAGATTAAATTTGGTAGGTTCCCACCGCATCGACGCTAGTATCACCATTTGTATGAGGGTTTACTATGCGAAGAAAAAAAAACATCAAGTTAGAGCACTTGCTGGCTGACGAGAAACCTGATTTTTGAGCGGTACGAGAAATTAGGAAGTTTGGTGGGGACCGATTAGCTAGCACGTTTTGACCATTTATTTTTGTACGAGGTTGGTGTTAGCTACTCTGTCGGTTTTTTTAGCTGGATGTTGTTTTGTTTATTATAAGGTCACTTTTTCGGTGTTACCTGTCACCACCAATATAAATTGGCATTGTATTATGTGCATTTTGTTTTTGCTGTTTACTAGTGCCTTATTTGGGTATATGCTTCCAGACAAAAAAGACGGGGCTTTTTTGTCTCAAGCATTTTCCTGTATTAAGATCGGACAATCGTACTGCTGGATGATTTCAATTGTGTTCTTCAAGCAATAGATAGGATTTCATGCCGAGAGCGCAGCGGTTGGAGGGAGACAGCGTTTGGTGAATTAAAATGGAATATTCTGTCCTGAGAGGCGCTGTAACCGTAAAAAAAAGAAACGTGCAAGACCCGTTTACGCATTTTTAGGCGTCATCGCGCGCCGTTGGAGAGATTTACATTTCATCTTCCGTGGAAACAATGTTAAAACAATTACCATGTCACTGCATTTTTTTTTACCATCGCTATATTTTAACGTCAATTGGCGGAAAACCGCTACCGAAGACGGAGTTTACTGAAGTATGTGGAAGGCTAAATCAAAGCTGTTTGATGGTGAAACATTTCTTCGCGTGGTAGAGGAATGGTTCAGATCGCAAATTAAAAGCCTGATGGTGATATTCTTGGGTTGTGGTTTCAAAGAGTAAGAAAAGATCATGATGTTAAAATCCTGAGACTGGGCAGGAACTTTGAAAGGAAAACGTGAATGATGTTTGCAATTGAAAGGTCGTCTGTTTAGGCATACCTGGTAAGTTATGCAGAAATAACTTAAACGCTAATTTATAACTCTAACAAGAACTGGGCGTAAGACTCCCGAGGTAGATACTAAATATTTATGAAGTGTGAAGGCTGAAAAAACTCAATCAAAAGCGTTAGTGAGGAGCCATTGTCCGCGCTTTGTGTGTCAAGATCCAGATGACGGAGGAGCCGACAAAACGGGTGTTAGCGGACGAAAGGAGATACGCCCTCCGCAACCCAATATGTTAACAGGATTAGCAGGAAGCGACTACCACGAAATTAAGTTTTATCTAGAAAGCGTTTGTTGAATATCATAGGCCAATTTTAAAGAGGAATGCTTGCAAAAAGGAATCCCGTGTGTGAAAACGTTTGGAGTCTTCGCCGCAACTAACTGAAGAAGAACAACAAAATCTTGCTCATAAAATAACCTTTAAGAAGGTCGAGAGAGCCATAGATGAGTGGCCAAGCGAGAAAGCTTTAGGGCCAGGTATTTTATGCGTGAAATTCTGTAAGAAGTTTAATTGCGTTGTTTCTAGCGTTTTTTTATACAAGTATTTTACATAGCGAACAAACGAAAGTGATTGCCGCCGTATATTCGTGCCTACTTTCACTGTTTTATCCCCTAAAAAAGAAGGCCCAGAAAAATTACGTCAATCACAGGGTTCAGTTCAATAACAATGTGGAACGCAGATTACGTTTTTGCTAAACTTTTAGGAAGCCGACACCGGAGTCTCTCTTGTAATTTTATTGGCGACCATCAAGCGTGCGTCATGCAAGGAAGATATACTTTGACGAATGTTTATGTTGTTCGCAGCGTTATGGAGGTATAAGATGATGGCACGCGCCAAGTTGCTATGCTCCAAATTGATCTCTACAGGACCTTTGATTCTGCAAAGCACGATGATCCTTTTGATGTTCTACAGCGGATAAATGCGAGTGAAGTCATTTTTGAAGGAGCCAAAATGGCCTAAAAAAACTGCACCATTAGGCTCATAGTTGACATGGAACTGGCAGCACCTATTCACCGGCAAACGTCCGCGCGCCAGCGATGTCCCATATCACCGGTATTTGTTGTGTATCATGCGTTTAGTGTTGCGATGTCAAAATGTTTCGCTGCAAAATGCCGAGATCAAATTCATGTCCTATGTGGGTAACATTGCAATGTTTTGTGGCAAGAAAGAAAGTGGCGAGGTCGCAGGTTTGCTTTCTTCTTTTTTGCAAATTTTCTGTGAGGTTGAGGGTGCAGCCATAAACCACAGTAAGTTTAGGCAAGTCACGTGGGCAACAACGCTTTCAGTTGATGACGGGGTGTGTTACGATCGCATGCCCTGCACATGCCTGGGAGCGCCCCTCAAATGTTGAAGTGAGAAAACCTCATTGGTCGAAGTCGCCTCCGACCTGGGAGGAACGCTTCCCGCTGGAAGCAGAGCAATTTGTCTACTGTACCCAGAGCGACTGTTTCCAATATTTTAATTTTAAGGATTTCGTATGACCTCGAAGTCATACATTGTGCGAGCATCAGTTCGAAAATATTTCACTGCGTTGTTGCTCTGTGTGATAAACTTGGGAGCGGTTGAGGCGAGACAACCTCTTCCACAAAGTACGTAATGGCGGTTTTGGACTCTCCCGCTAGTTAGTTAAACAACTAGTTTACTTGTTTGCTTGTCTGTGAGTGCAAAAGCACCCATATATTCGAGCGTTCATCCACGTAAACCTGGCTCCTCACATGCAGTCATTTCCTGCTTTGTCTCGTGATGGTGAGCCAAAAAGGCTCGTGGGATAATATAAAGAGGTCGCCGACGAAATAGATTATGTCTGCACGTTTTTTAGACTACCTGTCTCTTGTGAGCGAGAGCGAAAGGGGACATTGCATTTATCAATATTTTACCTGGTCCACGCATCAACATCTTACTGTGGTGAGCAAAAAGACACTCACACATGATTTTGTGATTTGCGTATTCCCGACACAACTCTATAGAACTCTTATTTGTCACGGTGGACACGAAGTGCCTAAGAGGATAAAAAGAATGTGTCCTTTCCTCCTATAAGCCTTTCATTTTTATGTTGCACACCAACACTTTGCACGTCCAAGTTTGGCTCAGGGAAAATATTTATGTGCCACAGAAGGTTGACTGTCTTGTAGTTAAGAAACCGAAGAACACCGAACAGTTTTTTGTTTTTGTTTGCTGGGTTGCAGGTTTGTTGGAATGTCCTCCAGCGCGCAATAAAGAATCAGCTGTGTATTAGACCAACAGGCATTCGCATCTTAAACTTGACAAACGACAACGGCGTTTTTTTTTTGTTTTTTGGGGGGTTTGAGCGTCTTGCCTTGTTGTTTAGCCTACAGAGGTAGCTCATGGCGGTCCGCCATGACGACCCTAATGCCAAAGAAGCCAAATATAACTTGTAGGTCATTGTTTTCCTGAGGCGCAAAGCGGCATATCTTATAACAAAGAAGGCTATTTAGTAGCGCGAAATATACTCATACGGAGCGTGACTGGCAATCGTACGACGACTGTGCGCGATTTCGTAAACATGACTTTAGGAATGCAAAGAAATGTTTTTTTTTGTCATAAATGTTTGAACATTTGAAAAGATACTTCCAAGACGTTCTGGCAGATTGTTAGTAAAAAAGCACAATTTTCTCAAATACAGAAAGGTGACGTATGGTTGTCTGTTTGTTAGTCCGCTCTGGCACTTCACGCATTTTTTGGTGAACTGATCACTAACAAGATGTGTTTGTAAAAAAGCATACTCTCTACACTCTCGTGAATACGGAAATGGATGATATCATTATTAGTTTTGATGGAGTTATCAGTGCCATTGACTCTTTAGCGACTATGTCAATCCCAGGACTGACAGGGTGAATTCAAAGCTGCTGAAATTAACAAAGCATTTCACGGGTATTTTACTTGCCATATTATTTTAGCAGTCTATTTATACCTGTAATATTCCATGTGATTTGGAAGTCGGAATATGTAATTACAATTCATGAGTCTGGAGATCACTACAGTGTACCAAATCATTGACCTACATTTCACTGTATCTCTTCCTTGCAAACTCTTAGAACAATATAATTTATTAGTCTATAATCTAACACTTCCGTTCTAATATACTTGTTCCTAACTAGCACGGCTTTTCAACGCGGCCTTTCATGTAAATCACATTGTTGTTGTACTCCTATCAAATTCGAATATCAATATTCACTCATCTTCACAAACTGACGCAATCCTTATTGATTTTTCAAAATCATTTGATTCTGTTCCTCACAGTCGTCCTAATAAAATTAGTTTCCAAAAATAAGGAAACTGCAATTACATGAATTTCAGAGTTTCTGAAATATAGGAAACTATCAGTTATTGTAAATGACCTTTATCTCAGGCCCAATAGGCGTTAAATCAAGAGCTCTCCTAGGATCAGTGCTTGGCTCGCTTATGTTTTTATTGCACTTAAATGAGCTATCGAAATTCCTTTAATCTAAATTTGGCATATTCGCAGGCGCCTGCATGGTCTAGCGGGGAATATCTGATGAAGATGACACTTTTGATCTTCAAACAGGCGTGGCCATCATGATTTTATGGCGTAATACATAACAGATGAATTAAAAGTAGAACAAAAAGAACGTTGACATTTATTAGCCATGTCGTTCAACGATGAATTACGATTGCCAACGTACATATATAAACATAGAAAAAATTAGCTCACATACTCATATACACATTAACGAGTTCCCCTAACTCCAATTTTACGCTGGAATATCCATATAAGTACAAACGTAAGATTGCCAATCAAACATTAGGTTTATTACAAGGGCATTTTTATGTCAAAGGTGGAAACCATACTTTTTGCGAACAATGCGAACAACTCCTCTCATTAGGCTTAAGTTAGCATCTAAATCTCTTACTTGGGTTCCGCATCAAATATAACTAATGGGCAGAAAATAAAACTAAACAAAACAGGGCAACTCAGTTTATACTAAAAAATGCTCACCTGTAACAGTTATACGGTTAAATATTTTATAGGTGTATTGGCACTGAATCAGAGGAGGTCTCTTGCGAGGTTGTCTCCTTTTCAAAATATTTTCTGTAGCTTATTTGAATTTCTTCAATATTATGTTCTACCACTTGAATGCATCTTCCCCTCTCATGATCACCTTAACAATGTTTCTATTCCTTTTGTGAAGACGAATTTGTTTAAATATTCTTAATTTGTTGGGCTGACTTAATTTAATTTGAAAGTGAAATAGCTCTGACCAGAAATCACGATCACCTGATGTGAAAGCTGCGAAACTCTCAATAACTCACCTCGTGTAAGCATGTTTATCGCTGACTTGACCGCACTACTGAATGTATGTGCGTCGGCGATCATGACAGTCTGTTATAAATTTGTATTCCAATCATAGACTTGTAATTGTCTTATGTGTGTGTGTGTCGCGCGTTGGTGTCAGTAATTATTGATTCTGAATTTTTGCTTTTGATAATCAACTTAAGGTGATCTCTTTTCTACTTTTTAATTGATAAATTTAGCATAATTTATCAAATTATTCTTTAGATCCTACCTAATATCCCAAGGAGGCTTTTACAGGTACTTAAATAAATAAAACAAAAATAATGAGGCAAGTAAAAAGTTCAATCTGTGAGCCAAAACCCGAATCGCTATCGTTTTGTGAACTTCTTGAGATAGGAGGTTTTAAATGTACCTAGAAAGTGTTGTAGACCCTATATATTTGATACAATTGCGTCTTTAATTGTTATCAAGTAAAATGTGTCGTGACATCCTTAAAAGTGACTTGTTTAATAATATGAATGGTTTGGGTTCGCTTCTCGCCCCTGGCGCAAATGCTTCTTTACAGCGATGGCCTCTTCCCCCACTCAAATTGTTAGCTGTTTCCGAAATGGGGCTTTGACGCCATCACCTGGATCAGTCCCTGAGCATCAAGTTAATCGGCTGCTTGACTTTTAGGCTTCAAAATGATTATGAACCCTGTCTAGACTAAGCACGTTTTAAGCGAAAATCAACATTAAGTGTTTCTATTTGCTCCTCATTTCTTCCAAATGCGCGTGGCTTTCTGGTAGATAAAGCTCGGCCTACTCGGAATGAGATGATAGCGGATGATTTTTAGCGCTTGCAAGAGATTTAGATTTTCATCTTCATCTGTAGTCTAAGACAAGTTAGCGCTGACTGTGGCCCCGAACGTCTCCTGTAGTATAATGCTTGATTAAGCTTCACGTTGATAAGAAGATACCGACGCAATATGTGCTCCCCCCCCCCCGGGCTGCTACTCCTTATTGCATGCAATAAATCAACTAGAAGTCGCACCGCGGGGCCATTGTTTTGTACATACCTGCCCGCACTTTGTATGTCTATATCTTAATAGACTGAATTTACTGTTTCTGCCTCCTGTTCATCTTCTACTAAACAGCACTTCACGCATATTCGTAATTTATTGATACATTTTAATTTTAAGCAATAATAAACATATTTTATATCTTGTATTTTATATCTAATACTCCTTCATGATGTGCTCGCTAACAATGAGGGTTGTGGGTTACATTTTCTTTTTTTAACACGATCCTCTTTAACTGCAGATCATTTCACATGGACGGAATTATAATTCGGACGCACCTAGGATCCTTAATTGACAAGAAGTATCACTGCAAAATGACAGGACCAAGTATTTTTGAAGGAAGTACGAACATGTACGAGGTTTCAATTGTAAGTATAATTTCAATTTGTTATTTGAAGTAGTATCCACTCAACACGCAATATTAAGGCCTATTGCATATATATATATATATATATAGGGTTGAGCATATGCTTTTTTTAATTGTTGGGAGATTTCTTTTTAAAATTTGTCGACGTACTGAATAATAAAAAAATCGCACCTAACTTTTACTACCTAAGAACTTTCAGAGCTTAGCGTCATTTTGCACCTAAGCTTTAACAGACGGTCTGGATATTTTGATATTTTCTTATGCGAAAGTATAACGTATAAGTACGTGAAGTGAGTATGCAGGTGTTCTTCAATAAAACATGTGCACCGCAATAACAATTATGGCTTCAAACACGTGTGAAATATTGGTGCAGATTTATTACTACAAGATTATTTAAATAGATTATCTTCGAACACATTGTGTTTTAAATTAGGAGCTCAGTCAGGAAATTATTAGAAACGATACATCACTAATCGATTTCATGACACCAGAGGCCCTGATTTTTCTATGATTAGATGCGAGAGAGTAGACATGAGATGTTGTACAATAGTTTTTTTTCAGTCCACGAATGCTTTCATGAGCTCGTTCTAACTATGTTACCAGAATACATCCGGTATAAACGTGTACAGTTCTCTCGTGAAGTAAAACACAGAATAGTAATACAAACACTCCTACAACCTCCCTAAAAATAAATCAAACTTATTCGGGCAGACTGATCCTTAACAATAAAAATTTGGAAGGGTCTAATTGGTTCATAACATTTAAAAGGCAAAAGGTGCGAAATAAAACACTGACGAAACATGAAACACGTACCACAGTACCTCTCCTCGTACGTGTTCGTATTTTGACAGTGTTTCAGTTTGCGCTTTTAAAATTAAGTTTTAGATGAATATTAACCACTGCGTTTTGTCAAAATCAAGAACGAGAGGAGTAGGGTCATCTGTTAGTCGTCAAATACGCAGTTTTCAAAAGGCAGAAAGCATTTTATATGTACGGAGCTTTTAACGTCCGTATCATTGCACGTTTTTCGGATGCTCGTCGTCGTCCTGGTCGTTTTATAATGTATCGTGGTCAGGAGGATGCTAACACTCGGCCATCCTCTGAAAAATAAACTCAATTTTCTTCGTGTTGACAGTCGTCATGATCGGGTTCGTTGTCTATGTCCAAGGCATAATAACCCCTCATCTTGGCGATCCAGGCCGTAGACGTGTAGAAACGCTGAGTAACTGATCGGCCCGGAATATATTGTATGCCATATGTGTCATTTGGAATCTTCTCCGTTACTAGGTATGGACCTAGAAACTTTTTAAAAGCTTCATTGAATGTAATATTGGAAGGGATTCTGTCTCCACCATAACAATGTCTCCGGGCTCGAAGGTCGAAGCGCCACACCGCTCCTTATTGTAGCGACGTTGCCGTTTTTCCTGATCTGTATGAATGGCATGTATGACCGCTTGTCGTCTTGCTGCCATCTCAACTTCATTTACGTTGGTTTCGTCGCGTAGTGCATCTTCGAGGGAATATCCCTTGATATATCTAAACTCGTAAGCGAGCAGCAGCCGGAAGGGCGTCGTACGAGTGTCCTTTTGGAAAGTGCTGTTGAGACCTCACTGAACATGTTCCAACAACTCGTCCCAATCTCTGCCTTCAGCTTCGGTAGTAAAAGAGGCGATTGATGTAGTAACAACTTTATTGTACCGCTACACTTGTCCATTTGCCCGCGGGTTTGCACTAGAGTATACTACATGAGCAATGTTTAGTGCACGGCAACTCCTCCGGAACGCTCTACTTGTGTAAGCTCCACCTCTGTCTGTAATAACCCTTGCTGGAAGGCCGAAAAGGCCAACGATGTTCTTCACGAACTAAACAGTTGGTTTTGCGCCAGTGTTTCTTGAGGGTCTTGGCAGTTTAAATTTGGTAATTGCATCCACAGCCACTGTCAAATAAGTCTTCCCATGCCTGCTTCGTGGAAGTGGTACCCGATGATCAATATGAATCGTGTGAAAAGGCAGGCCAACTTTTTTAATGGAATGCAACATTCCAGGCCTTCTACGTGTCGGAGTCTTGTGATGAATACATTCTAGACTCCAGCCATGTACCTGCGAGCATATCGTTTCATTCTAGGAAACCTATAATTTTCCTGCATCTTCTTCTATTTTTTTTGTAATCCTAGGTGTACGAGATCGTCATGGCAGCGCCGACACGACTTTCCAACGCTTATTCTGCGGCACTACCCACAATACTTTTTGTGTTCAGTTTTTTTCTTTTTTTCTGAAAACAACGTCACTCCGTAGCTTGTACGGTTCGTGGAGACGTTAGTCTTCCTTCGACTTCGCCGGCTTTCGTAATGCGTCCCGTATCTTGTTGACCTCATGGTCCAGACATTGTTCTGCTGCAGCCAGTCGTCAAAATCAATCACTGTAGCTGGCAGGACGTGCAGACCATCACAAATACCGAAGTCGTCAGGTGGACCACTACTAGATCGGCTCAAAGCGTCCACGTGCGTCATAGAGGTACCTGATCGATAATCAAGAATAAACGTGAACTCTTGTAACCGTAACCACCAGCGAGCAATCCATGGCAACATATCGGGCTTACTCAACGTGGCTCGCAGGGCGTTGCAGTGAAGTTGACACCAGAGAGGTAAGCCTTGAACCGCTCAAGAGTCTAAACAATTGCGATGGCCTCGAGCTCGTAGGAATGGTACATTTGTTCCGCCTTGGACGTCTGACGGCTCACATAAATTAAGGGATGAAATTGTCGGTATAAGTGGCGCTGCAGCAACATTCCCCCAAACCATTCTTGATTGCATCGGTATACACTTCCGTAGGGGCTTCGTGGTTGTATAGGGCCAGACTTGGTTTCTCTTGCAAACAAACGAGGAAAAAAATGCAGAATCTTGCTCCTCTGTCCATCGACAAGAAGTATTGATCTTCAAAAGCCTTGTCAGAGGTTCGGCTAGCGCTGCAAGGTTCTTCAGAAAACGACTAAAATAGCTTGCAAGGCCAATAAACTGCCTTACTTAGTGGTTGTTTTTCGTAGTTGGGAAGTCAGTCACTGCCTTTGCATTACATTCACCTAGCCTGAGTCCTATCATTCCGATTTCGAATCCCAGGTAGTTTATTGTTTTCTCCATGAGCACGCATTCGCTCAGGCGAAGTGTCAGTCTTGCTTCTCAAAAAACTTGGAACACTTTTCGGAAATGACCAAGACCTTTTTTGAAGTCCCGCGACGGGATGAGAATATCATCCACGTACGCTGGAGCCACTCCGTAACGCAAGGATTCCAAAACCACATTCATCATTTTTTGAAACACCGCTGCGGCGTTGGTCAGTCCGAACGGCATTTTTATAAACTCGTATTCTCTGTAGGGAGTTACGAATGCCGTCATCGCTTTTGCTTCATTGGCCATAAGAATTTGATAACACCCTGACGTCAAGTCAAGAGTAGTCAAATAGCGCTTGCCATGGAGTCGGTCCAACTGGTCTTTGATCAAGGGAAGCGGGTAATTCTTCTTACTTAGTGACCCTGTTGAGTGCTCTGTATTCAATGCACAAACATCATTCGCCCGCCGGTTGGTCAACAAATAGTGGAATTTCCTGGGAATCACCTGGAACGATGGAAATGGGCACTCCTGCTCTGGCATTGTCGCCAGTGAGATGCGCTTGGGTAATTACGCAAGAAATCACGTGACCAGAACCGTATCCTAAAATTTTGCACGTACCTGTAGGCTTCGTATATGCAATACCGAGGTAGTCGGCGACCAACCTGACGAAGCGTGATGCATTGACTACCAAGGTTCAAGTATGCCTTGACTGGCTTCCCATCTCTCAGTGAGTCTTGAAAGAATTTTTAATTTCGTGCACCAACTGTTTCCTTACTTTCCAGGCAGTGAGTCTTGGAATAAGTGTCCTTGATATTAAATCTTCAGTTGGCACTTGCATGACCAACACGCTGGCATTTTTCGCATCGTTTCCGCTTTTGCGGTTCATTACAGTGAATTGCGAAATGTCCGTAGTCGTTTCAGTCAAAGCATAATGACTCTCCGTTGTGGTTATATAAAGGCCTTAGTCCGTTATTATCACCTGACGGGTCTGCTGCCCGGGCGCCGACTTCGTTCCGCGCTTCGACTTGGTCGTGCGATCCACCTGATGAAGGCTTACGTTCGTTTTCGGAAGGGTGTTTACTTGACCATGGATAGTCGCTCGTCTAAACGCGTAAGGCACTCAAGCAATGATTCTGGCGTAGAGAACGCGCCAACGCTTAAACTTCGCACCATCGCCTCGTCTTCAAGACCAGTGCGACGTACCTAACGATATGATTTTCAGTAAGTTGACAGAGACAGGCGAGAATAACCTTTTCATGGAAGTACAATTCGATGCTCTCATCCTTTCGTCGTTTTCGAGCCACCATCTCCTGATGGCGACGCTGACAGCTTTTAGTGTCTGGAAACAATATTTTAAATTCGTATTTCCACTCTTGCCACAATCACAGTACGCTCGAAGGTTCATCATACCATGCCATTGCAACTCCTTCCAGTTTCGTAATGGAAAAGTACGACGTCTGTCGATTACTCCACGCGTAGATTGCAGAAAGTTCGTCAACTTTTCTAATCCATTGTTCTACTGTCTGCGGTGGAAATGCCACAGGACTAAAGGCAGGTACAAGCTTCCCAGACTCCGCAGGTGGTCGTGCGTCTTGAAGTGGCTGTTCGCCGGCACGAAGAAGCGTAGCCATGCTGCTCATCGCCTCTCGCACGGCACTGTGGATAGCGGTTTGCAGTAGCGTAACAAAGTGTACATTTCTTGCACGAATTCCCGTTGCCTGATGGTTCTTCAACGCATCAGCGACTGTGTCGGTGTAGTTGATACCAGCAGTCACAGCTACAGAATTTGCTTCGTCGTATTACAGAACAGATCGAGTGTTGCCTATGACAACACCGTTTGTGATTTTTCCATCGCCTGTTCTTTCACAGGAACCTCGGTTTGCATTCGGCGGACGGCCTCTTTTTTTTTCTTTTTTTTTGTGGGGGGGGGGGGGTTGTTTCGCTGAAAGTATGGGTTGGAAGTCACATGATAACATGCCCATTCCTGCTGACACCTCGCTTTCGTGCCGCCGAGGTCGCATCACTACCGCAGTCCTCAAAAAATGCAGTCGTTTCCCTCAAAACGACATTTCATGTTCCAGGCGTAGTAGGCTGGGACGAGGGACAACATAATTATTTTAACCTGCGCTTTGCGCTCTTTACCCGGTTGTCGAAGCTACTTTGAGTTTTTATATTTTCTCAGCTCTGTACATCATTTGCCACCCAGAAGGTATCACTGCTTCCGCAATTCAGGAACTAGAAGTGTCTCAATATCTGGCAGCCCTAAGCCGAGTCTTTCCCAGCCATTCTATAACTGCTCTCTCAGGTAAATAAACAGTCCTTATAGATGTCTTTTTCCATGTACTTCGTGTTTTCCAGCAGCCTTTGAACGCCCAGTGTTGACACATATATGTAATTCTAAATTATAGCGCAGCTCTTGAGGCATTTTGATTTAGAAATATAACTTTCTATAGAATTCGAGAGCGAAATACTTTAAAATATATATATATATAATATATATATATATATATATATATATATATATAATGTTTTGTTTGTGGGAGTAGGCAACAGAGGCTGGGGGAGGGTGCTGTGGAGGCCCTACTTGTAGGCGGAAACAGGCAAGACCAAGTAGCACAACACACCGGGCTGGGGCCGGGGTGGTCCCGGCCTGCCGCTATAATGTCTTCTGGCGAAAACTGGCAACACCCCATGGGGAAAACATGGCCCGTCTCAAATGGGAGAATCCGGCCAGTACCGAGAACTCTCTGAGGTCCCGGCATCGGGCTGTCAGTCTCATGTCCTGGCATACCAACATCGGTTTCCTGTCAAGTTCCGGTGACCCCAGTAAATTTCCTGGGACACCGATTTGTTTCAGGAGTGGCCAAACTCTGGCGTTTGAAAACGACAATTTTCGCCCCGTGAGGCGTTGAACTGCCATGCCGTGACCGGTGTGCCAGTAATTTACGAGTCCCGGTCGGTTTCTCGCATTTGAAACCGACCATTTTTTGCCCGCATTCATGCCGAAGCCGCTTTTACGGGAAGTTACTTTCGCAGGCCGGATTTTGGCCTGTTGCACATGAACGCCTACCTAGATAGCGAAGCAGCTGTAACACCCCTATCTGTCACTCTATGGAATTTACCAGTAGACATACAAATTTATTATTATGATGTAGTTATTTATTGTTAATCGCTGAGGAGCTACTGCAGTGTTTGAAAGGACGTGTCATAACGAGACGGGAGCAGAGCGGGCTGGATGAAAGCAGCTATGTGTCTCCAGGAAGGGGAACTTTGATCAGTCTCTTCGCCAATCCAAACCAGACAGTAACAGCTTAGCTTCTTCTCAACCAGGTCGATGAAGCACTTTAGAAGGTGAGATCTTAATTACCGCACCTGCAAATGTATCGTCGGATGATGCAAATCAGTTCAATGATATGGGAAATGGATATCTTAGATACCAGTTGTACAAAAGGCACCAGTCACTTATAATGCATAAAATCCTAATGACGAGTGAGTTTTATAGTCCCTGAGCAGAAGGTTCCATTCAACAGTGCGAATGAAAGGAAAACTCAGTTCAGGTGGAGATTCTGGGTTTCGTTGCTATGTGTGTAACCATGTGCTTCCACACAGAATGTTGGAAGCACAGGGTTCTTTTATGCCAAAAAGCAAAACAACCATACAGTGGTAGATTCGAGATATCAGAAGGCAATCTAAAAGCAAAACTTTTCTAGCTGATGCCCTATATCACGTCCTGTAGGTTAACATTTTCAACAAGTGTCTTGCGCATGCGTAGTCTCTTCTCACGTAGTAGCAAATGCTAGAATTACAACCATTGCAAGACTTGTGTAACTTCTCATGCCTCCAATGGATTTATTTGTACCGTCTTCAATCACCGAATTGTCATTATCCACAAATTATAGAATGAAACGTCTAGAAATTTGAGTGAAATTATTCACACCTTTGTGAGCGGCGTGCAATGACAGTAAAAGTAATCGTCGTACCAAATATAAAATTAATAAAAATATTGACAGCTTGACGCCTATGTCTGATATCTTTTCTGATGTGGTGGAGGTGTACATTTTAATAGTCAAGATGGCTAACGCATCAACTTGTCATTAATTTTGGCGTGGGGTGTTGCGAGCTTGAGTACACGACAAAAAAAACTATAATTTGATTATTTTTTGTTTTAAATTTGTGTCATGTTCAGACCACACTATCATCATTTAAACACTTGTGTGTAAAAACGTATTAGTTAATCAGTTGGGCAAATCGATAACAATACCTTCGTTGTTTTATATTGCCGCTGTTTGGTTTCTTTATGGGTAAGCCATTAATGGCATCAAATGAAAGTGTTCGATGCTCATGTAAATGCTGTGCACCCTTATTTTAAAACTATAGCACTATATTGTTCTCATCAGCATCGAAAACTACCCCGGCATTTATTTTTTCTCGCATCGACTGATTGCTTTTAGGAATGCTATCTATCTGTTTCACTTTAACGTGTACTTGCACCTCCCTCCGGTGCCGGGAAACACATTTGGAGTTTTAAAATATCGGGTAATAAAGCGTGTTTACCGTGAGTCGGGGAGCTGCCAACGGTCTGCAGAAGTTAAGTGATTTTGATAGCTGCTGTCTATAAAAAAATAACACGTTATTCATTCTTGTCCTACTTACAAATAAAGTGATAGGCTTTACAATATTATTCCCCCAAGCCATGCACGTATTATTTGAACGTATAATGCAATAGTGATAGCAAATGACACTCATTGATTTGGAAGGAGGAAAGGGGGCGCAAAAGAAAAACGTGGCGTTTCAAAACATGGTGTAAAATGTCACTATACTCCAAATAATGTTAAAAAGTGAAAATATGGTTGTATGGTGTTTTGAAATTTATAAACCCCACTCCAATAAAATGCAAGAACCTTGTGCTAGACCATTTGACTGTAAAAAACACCTTTGTGTATCCATGCAGAGCTCTGTGTCATCTTTATGTGAAGAAGGTACATTGCCTTCAGTTGACATTTGACCTGGAATCCAACACAATATACATGCGATATCACTACTGACAACCACCGGCTTGCACCAAGATGCAGCCTCTGTAACACCACAACTCCCACATACACTCTGAAAATTACACTTTGGTTGGAAAATTTCAACTGATCTTGAAATCCTAAAGTTGAAGCAGGGAGAATGTGCTTCAATTTATCAAGGAATCCCATAGCTTGATGGAATCGCTGGCGCTTATTTTAACAGTTCCGTTTTTTGCAACATGTTGTCCCTGATATACAAGTCCTTCATTATTAAACACAGATTGCTATTCGTTCATTTCACTGATGGCGAATCTTACTGGTAGATTTTGAGCGATCCAACACCGCTTTATACTTGCGCCTTTAGAGCAGCAAAAGCAAAGCTCGCGTTTACACGGACATAAATATCAAAACAAAAAAGCTCTCAGTAACCGATAGAAATCTACTAGTGGACTTTGCCATGAGACAAAACAGCTGCAGGTCGTTGCCACCTTATATCTTAGCATATTCTGCGTATCAAGACATAACGGACACATGCAAACTTTTGACTGAAAACAGTTGCTAATTTGGCTGGCAGGTTCATATTCATTGAGACCTCAGCCCCGCCAGAAAAAAGGAAACAAAGAAGATAAGACAGATCAGAACGCTACATACAACGAAATGTTTTATTGAAAACACATAATCATTTATAGACACAATTCACCTTCCCGCATAAAAAGGCGAACTCCTCATCGGTAATGTGCAGCGACGGCCCAATTACGCAGCTTTCTTCTCCTGCCAAGTCGAAGAGCTACCTCTCTCTTTCTCTCTCCCTCTCTCTCTATCGGATTTGATTCTAAGTTACCTCAGATCTTTTTCTCTGAATATCTGGTGCTCATTAGCCTCTGTTGCAGTGAACAGTAAGCAACATTGAACGAAGTAGAATTTCTGATAGATAAAGCGTGTTCGCAAACAAGATAGTTAATGCAACGCCCCTTCTGCCACACATTCACCTTTCAGCGAGTCATAGGTATTTAGTAGACCACTGACGTGACACAGTCAAGAAACTTTCTGATGTGTGTAATTTTACATGGTACTTTTTCTTTTTTTTCTTATTGATTTTGAGCAGAGCTCTGACATTCGTCACAGTGGAAAGGAAACAACAGACACCGAAAAAGTGTACTGCACATTGTTTTTGTGGGTTGCCTCACAATCCAAAGATATTTGCCGCACACTTTGAGATGCCTGTTTTTTCTCTGCTTCTAACAGACAATAAGAGCTGTGCACAAAAAGAAATTACGAAAAGGTAAACGCGCAATGTGAAAACAAACACGTTAAAAATGTTGTTGACTGTGCACGTCAGTGGTGTACAAAATACCAATGATATTTTAAGAAATACGAAGTAGAGATAAAAGCGGCGGCTTTACTGGCTGATCAATAGAGCAATTTTGCCCCGCGAGCTCTACCATGAGCCGCGCATCGCCCGTGAAGGTGGTGCGCTGTTGTGGATGGTAATGATAATGTGAATGTTGATGGGGATGAAGTTGCGCTGCTACAATATCCTCCCTCTAGAAGAAAACGGAGGCCTCCTGGCCGGCCTTTAGGATGGTGATGAAGTTGCGCTATGGTCGGAGCGCTGGACGAAGGGCTTCATACGGCAAACATGAACATTTCATAACGCCGGGCAGCGCCGATCGGTTGACGGCTCTAGCAGGGTCACGGAGTAATGTACCTGGGATGTTTGGTGAAGGACAGTGCATGGTCAAAGATATTTGTGGAGAAGTTTCTTTGAGGGTACTAGAGAACGCACGGGTGTCCAAACCAAGACGAGGTCACCTGGATGGTATATTACGGGAACGTGATCTTCGTCGTAACGCTGCTTTTGTTGTTGTCGGTTGTCATTGGTGCAAAGGCTAGCAAGTTGACGGCATTCTTCGGTTCGGCAGACTCTTCGTGCTACGGAGGAGTTTTGAAAGTTACTGTCAGTGTACGGTAAAAGGCTGCTATGGTGGTGGACACTTCCCGACCGTAAACAAGGAAGAACGGAGAGAATACCGTGGTAGACTGGATATAAGTATTGTAGGCAAAGCGGAGGAATGAAAGGATGAAGTGCCAATTGTTATGGTTGTTGGAGATATACATGCTAAGCATTTGCGATAGAGTTTGATTGAACCGTTGGCTAAGGCCGTTTGTTTGCGGGTGGTACTTGGATGTGAGTTGGTGAGTGACCCTAGAAACAGCAAGAACCTCTTTTATGAGAGCGGACAGAAACGCAGTTCACGGTTGGTGAGAATAAATTGCGGCACACCATGGCGTCAAACTATGTTATTAAGAAAAAACTGATATTTCTTGTGCAGTAGCTGACATAAGAGAAGCTATTTTGACGTAACTCGTAAGGTGGTTTATGTTTACCACGATCCACCGGTGGCCAGCCAAACGCTTCGGTAGTGGTCCGTAGAAATCGATACCGACTCCGTCGAAAGGCCTCTCGGGACAAGGCAGGGGCATCAAATGTGCATCTGATGCGTGTCGCGAAGGCTTGCGGTGTTGGCAAGGAACGCACGACTGCACATACTTCTCGGTCGTCCGATACATGCCGGGCGAGAAGTAACGGGACCGGAGGCGGGCGTAGGTCTTGTAAGTGTCAATGTGACCCGCTGCGGGATGGCCATAAAAAGTCGCTAAAACGGTATCTCGTAACTCTTTCGGGATTACAAGTAGATGTCGCGCGCCGTCAGGGAGGTAACTGCATTTGTAGAGGAGCATTGAGGAGGACAAAGTGGCGTATTTTTGGCCAAAACTTGGTGTGTTGAACAGGGCTAGTGAGGCTAGAAATTATCTTAGCACTCCAAGGATCTTCTGTTTGGGCAGAGATGAGATTTTTGGTGTTAAGGAACTGACGCTAGGCAAATCATCGTCGATATCGTCGGTGCGGGAACTCCAGCGGAAGAGGGCAACGATACAGTCCGTCGGCATCCAAGTGTTTTCCACTTTTGTGAGCGATAGTGAACTGATATTCTTGGAGGAGGAGGATCCACCTGGCTAGACGTCCAGACAAGTTTTTAATCGAGGATAGCCAACATAGGCCATGATGATCCGTGACAATCCTGAGCGAACGACCGTACAATTAGTGTCTGAACCGTCCGATGGCCCATACTATTTCCAAGCACTCTAGTTCGGTTACAATGTAATTTTTTTCCAGGTCTGTTTGAAGTACGACTTGCGTAAGCGATGACGTGAGAGTCACGGCTGGAGGGTTGTTTTTGCAGCAGTACACCACCCAATCCGGTTCCACTGGCATTCGTGTGGAGTTCAGTTGCTGCGTTATCGTCGAAGTGATTAAGTCCCGGGTCAGAAGTCAACGCTTTTCAAAGGGCGTTAAAGGACAATTGGCAATCGGTAGTCCATTTATTTGGGACACGGGTGGAAAGAAGATGATGTAATAGAGAACCAATATGTGCAAAAGCACAAATAAAAAGGCGGAAATAAGAACATAAACCCCAAAAAAACGTTCAGCCTTTCCACTCTGGTGAAGAAGGAAGACCAGCGGAGCTGTACAACGAAAAGTAATGGCCGGCCGTAAGTCGGCAAGCAAGAGTGTACAGCTGCCTTACCAAAATGGCAATACTGGAAAAGCAGCCGCCACCTATGAGCGACGGCAGCAAACCAGATGAGTGGCTTGCGCCGTCGCTCATAAATGGTGGAAGGTGTCCAGAGTTCGGTGTTTTCATTTCTTTGCGGTGGACACGATTCTGGGGAAACTAGCCCTGAACAGCTCTGCTGTAAAAGCTTTTAAGCTGCTTTGTGTTCGCACGGTGGGGTAACGATGACACTGCTCTATTTATTTGAGGGTCGGGTAGTATGCCTTCAAGGGAAACATGATGCCCTAGAACTTTTATTTTAGATGTTGCAACATTGCATTTCTTTGCACTGAGTTGTAGGGAGTTGTAGGCTCGCAGTAGTGGTACAAGCCAAAACTTAGACAACCGGACGAGGTGTTCTTCAAATGTGAACAAACAAATAATAACATCATCAAGATAACAAGGACATGTACGCCATTTTAAGCCATGAAGGATGGAGTAATTATTCTTTCACAGGTCGCCGGTGCGTGTCAGAGAACAAATGGCATGATGTTAAAGTCAAATAAACCGTCTGGTGTCACGAAGGCTGTTTTTTGTTTGTGTGACGCATACATTGGGATCAACCAGTATCCGGATCTTAGGTCCAACGAAGAAAAATAGTTTGCTCCCTGCAGAGTGTTTAGGGCGTCATCAATACGAGGGATTGGATAGCTGTCCTTTCGAGTGACATTGTTTAGTTTGCGGTAATCTACACAGAAACGAAGCGACCCATTTTTCTTTCTAACCAAAACAACAGGAGAAGACCAGGAACTGTTGGAGGAACGTAGTGCACTTCGTTTCAACTTTTTTGTTAGCTCCGTTTCTATCTTGTACCTTTCTACAGGGGCTAGGCGGTAAAGCTGACGCCGTACAGGGGGACCGTCGCCAGTATCTATCGTGTGGTAAATAGAGCGAGGTCTACCAAGAGCGTCTGGCTGTAAGCCGAATGAGTGTCGATATGACTGGATAAGAGAAAGGACACGTGCTTTGTGATCGTCAGAAAGAGCAGGATTGATAATAAAGCCTAATTAAGTAGTGCTTCTGATAGGTCGTTGTTCAGCAGGATAGTCAAGGGCAGAAACAACCAACAGGTTGAAGCCTGTTGAAGGAGTGGCTGTAGCAACCACCATAGACTGCGAAACTACGATGTCCGAATTTGTAACGTTTACCGCTAATAAGTCAATCCAGAAATGGCCAAAATTTGCCAGACATGAAGGCACAATATCGTTTTTTCCAGGTAATGTCACGCGCAGGTTCTACGAGAGAATTTCTGGTGTAGGCGTATTCGGTTGTAATGAGCATATTCAAAGACATTCTAATTGGCACAAGGGTGTCTCTGGTTATAATGCAACGTTGACTTGAGTCTGTGTTAGATTGTTCGACAAAACTCTCAGTTTCTATGACAGCTCGGGCGTGGCACAGTCTATAAATACATTATTTGTGGCAATAAAATTCCAGCCAACAATATTATCATGACTGTATCAATTAAGAATAGTCAATTGAACGCAATGGTGCATGCCCTGAATATTGATGTGAGCTGTGCAGATTGCTGAAAGATAAATTATTCGTCCCGATGCACTTTTTAAGTGAATGCCAGTATAATGTGTGGTACTTTCTTGAGTTTGGGGAAAATATTTTGCCCAATGACTGAAACCGCGGCTCCCGTGTCCATTGACGCCCTTAGAGGAAGACCCTCTACTTCAACATCAATTAAGTTTGGCGGTGGGGCAGGAGGACTTTGTTATAAACCGGGGGAGCCCAACAGAAATAATAAAAGAAAAGAAGCAGGGCCGAGGCGGCCTGCTGGAAAAGACCAAGTCTCACATGTCGAGGCGAGGTGGCGAGCAGCGGCGGCCCGAGGGCGGGAACGCCCCAGAAGAACGACACGTCCAGCGGCGTCGAGGTCCAAACACGTACTCCGTTTATTTATACCAAAACAACGCGGGGTTCAAAGGCCCCGGGGAAATCCACCTGGGCGCACGGGCCCGATGATTGAATAGTAGCGCCGCCTGGCTACGGAATTACTCTAGCAGTTTGAGGCGCCACCTGGTTAGTGTGGTAAACATAATGCAAAAAATCGAAATACTACACTTTCCCTTCCTTAAAAAAAATAAACTCCTATTCTTCCCTCTCTTATGAAAAGAAAAAATGGGAAGGCTAGCTTATACAAAAGCAAAGAGCTATAATTCTCCTTAGAGACAAAAGCATACATCACAGTGAAAAGAAAGACTGAACTGACAGTATCAGTTGAGTAGTCATTGGGGACAAAATGAAAAAAAAATGCAAAGCATTGAAACACTTTCGACAATGTCAGCTAAGTGACGCGACAAAATGCAGTTGGAGAAAAAAAAAAAACATGACATCGCATAAGGCTAGAAACCTTAAGGGAGAATAAAATGAAAATTGAGCAAGACACTGGACGAGTAGCCAGTTATACACTTCTTATGAATAGAATGTTCATGGGCATGTAATATTACTCAAAATAGTTAAGTGTAGTAGCACTGAAAATAGTTGTTTCCTAAAATGTCCGTTGTCACCACACACAAAAAAATATTCACTGGGGTTGACTAGAAGTAATGTTCAGTAGTTCATGTATGCATTAAATTATATGTCCTGGATATCACCGAAACTTGAACTGCTGTCGTAGAGGTTCACAAAGTAGTCTTTGAGACGTTCGGGCAGCCGCCGGGCTCTATGCGGGCGACTGTCCTGCCGGGGAGTGGAGGTATCGGGACCCCGGCCCTGGTTCTCTGGAGGATCCAACTGGGGTGTCGGCTCACTGCATGATGCCGACGGCACTCTCACTGGGAACGGCACTGGTACCGGTACTGGTGCTGGTGCACCCTCGAAGGAGGTGCCAGAGGTGGCACCCTCGGTGGCCGTCTCGGTACGGCTGGAGGACCAGCTGGCAGCTGACCAGCTGCTTTCCGACGACAGGTTGTGCTCAGGAGGCTGAGCATTCTCCTCAGGCACAGGTTGCACAACCTCGGCAGGACCCTCGGGAAGGGGAGGGGGACTCCCAGCTGGAACAGGACCCTCAGGAAGAGGAGGGGCCTCAGGACTTGAACCAGGGTCAGGACGTTGACCCTCAGGATCTGGATTGGTGGTGTCCGGGCTGGCCGGACCAGGAACAGGAACAGGTGGCTCCGGGGGAGCCGGCCGGACTGCAGGCGGAACAACTGCAGGAGAAAGGGGGGGTCCGGGGGAACAAATCTTCCCGGAACCATGATGTTCTTTTTGATGAAGGTTGGAGAGTTGTATGCGTTAACTTGGACGCATGCCAGGTGGATCCATCGTCCAGCCGGTATGTAGCTGGACCCACTTGGTCTTGGATCTTCTGAGGAGAAGCATACTTCATCTGTAACTTTCCTCTGTGACGAGGCTTGTTGACCTTGACGGTCTGTCCAGGAATGAATGTAGGGCGCTTGACAGCACGCCTTCTGTCTGAGTACATTTTCATGCGTTCTTGATATTTCTTGATGGTGGCTGGAAGCCTTTCTTGGATTGTGGACCTTGGAACTTGTGGGTCGGGGACTGGACGCCCCGAAAGATGAAGACGATTACGATGGTTCCTGCCGTGAAGCAAGAACGCAGGAGTTTCTCCCGTCGCAGCATGACGAGTGCTACGGTACACTCCCAAGTATTCCGTGATGGCTTCTCGGAGGTTGCGTTGCTGCACGACAGCCAACTGAATGGTGGACTTCAAGACACGGTTGAAGCGTTCAACCTGTCCATTCGCTTGAGGATGGTACAGGGATGCCCTGAGATGACGAATACCCTGATTCTTGAGGAATTCTGTGAATTCTTTGGAGATGAACTGGGGGCCGTTGTCGGTGACAATCTCTTCCGGCAACCCCTCTCGTGCGAAGACGAACTTCAGGAAGTCTATCACAGACGAAGTTGTGACGTTGTGTACACTCATGACCTCTGGCCATTTGCTGTGATAGTCCACAAGAGTTATGAAGAAACGTTCGTTGCGCGGAGCGCGTTCGAACGGACCGACGATGTCCATACCTAACTTCGTCCAAGGACGAGATGGAAAATCGACTGGCTGTAATGGTGCTCGGAAGGTCTTTGCAGGTTTGTCCGTAGACTGACATATGGTGCAATGTTGTACATATTGTTTGATGTGGAGAGATACTTGAGGCCACCAGTAGAGTTCCTTGATAAGTCCTGTGGTCCTCGTGATCCCTTGATGCGTCTCGTGCGCTATCTCGATGACCTGGTCACGTAGACTGGTCGGCACGACGATCTTTTCGGCGTTGAACAGCAGTCTGTCCACTTGTGACAGCTGTTCTCGGACTGCGAAGTAGGGCTTGAACCCTGGAGGCAGCTTGTCTTCAGCTGGCCATGTTGAGGAGATGTACTCCATGACCTTCGGCAGAATGGGGTCACGGGCTGTTGCTTCTTGGAAGTCGCGCTGATTCAGTGAAGCGCAGACGATGGAAACCACTTCCTCAGGAAATTTGGTGCCGTCTTCGGTGTCCTTGACGGGCAGACGGGACAGTGCGTCTGCGACGGTGTTGTCAGCACCCTTGCGGTACTCCATCACGAAGTTGTAATTGAATAAACGGGCCGTCCAACGGCTGATGCGTAGCGGTCGGACTCCGGTGCCCTGCGTAGACATGAGAGTGACGAGTGCACGATGGTCGGTGCGGATGGTGAACTGCCTTCCCCAGAGGTAGGTGTGCCACTTCTCGCATGACCACAGGATCGCCAGGGCCTCCTTCTCTCCAACGGAGTACCTTCGTTCAGTGTCCGTCAAGGAACGGCTTGCAAAGGCCACGGTCTTGAGCTTCTGCCCGTGCTGTTGTTGCAGAACTGCTCCGAGACCGTAGTTCGAAGCATCGGTCGACACGATGACCGGTAACGTCGGGTCAAACATCGTTAGGATAGGTGCTTTTTGGAGAGCAGTCTTGACTTCCTGGAAGGCGCTCTCGACATCAGGAGTCCAGGAAAAAGAGTTGCCTTTGCGCAACAAACGACGCATCGGTTCGACTACTGTCGCACAATGTGGAATGAATTTGCCATAATATTCCACTAGACCGAGGAATGCCTTCAGTTGTGTTGGATCGGACGGTGTGGGGAAGTTCAGAACGGCTTCTATCTTGGACGGAAGGGGCGCTACGCCTTCCGCGGATAGACTATGGCCAAGGAAAGACAAAGTTGGGACACGGAAAACCGCCTTTCGGTTCAGCTTCATTCCAGCGGACTTGATCCGTCGGAGAACTTCGCGCAGGTGCGCGTCGTGTTCTTGAGGTGACGATCCGTAGACGATCACGTCGTCTAAGTAGAACTGTACGCCGGGGCAGTCCTTGAGGATCTTTGACATGACTTGTTGGAATGCGGCTGGCGCGGAGGCCAAGCCGAAGCAGACACGCTTGAAGCGGAATAAACCCTCATGCGTAATAAACGCTGTGAGGTCTCGACTCTTCGGGTCGAGTCGCACTTGATGATAGGCCGACGCGAGGTCGAGCTTGGAAAAGCAAGATGCTCCTCTGAGCGAGTTAAGGAGCTCGTCGATATGCGGTAGCGGAAATGAGTCGATCACGACCGCGCGGTTGGGAGCTCGAAGATCAACGCACATGCGGATACCGCCGTCTCTCTTCTTTACGACCACGATCGGCGAGACCCACTCGGAGGCGCTGATGCGCTCGATCACGCCCTGACGTTCGAGTTTCTGGATCTCGGCCGTTACGGACTCGCGCAGCGTGAACGGTAAACGACGGAGCTTCGCCTGAACGGGCGGAACATGATGACGGACAGTGACGGTATGTGTCTGGTTTGCGACCAGACCTAACTCGGACGAAAAAGTTCTTCAAACTCCTCAAAACCGGGAGGAAGGGTGGAACAATCGCTCACCGACGACGGAGAGCGGCCACTGGACGAGGTCGACGGACCTTGGGCTGTGGGGACAGCTGATGACGAAGTGCCAAAGGCACCAGAAGAGTGGAGTGGCGGACTTGCGTCCACCGTGGAAGATGGCTGCGGGACCTCAGCCTCGGTTACATGTCCCGGGACGGCTGTTCCGGGAGCAGCTGCGTCGACGTGGAAACATTTTAGCGGTACGCCAGACAAGATCATCTTGAGGTCATGCACCGCGTCAACTCCGAGTAAGGAACGTCCGTTGCGTACAACGTAGAAGAGGATTGTCGCAAAGCGACCTTTGAAGACGACGTTCGCGTGGAAGCATCCCAAAACGGGAATGGAACCCTTCAGGTAGTGCACCAAAGTGCGCGGCGGCTTGGACAACTTGATGCGGCCGCTCCGATTAATGCGGTTGAAAGTCGCATCGGAGAGAATCGAAACTTCAGCGCCGGTGTCGATGAGAATGGAGAGAGGAAAACCGTTCACCTCCACATCAGCTGTGAAGCTCCGGCGCTGGGGACGGGGTCGCTGCTCCTGATGACCACCGGGGGACCCCACCGTGAAGACGCTGGGCCGCAACTCGTCGTCGTCATCGTCCGAGAACGTGCCGACTCCTTGCACGGGGGTGCCTGTCGGACCAGGCGCCGCTCGACGACGCTCGTAGAAGCCGCGGGCAGAGGCCCGCCGCCCAGCAGGAAGGGCCAGTTGACGTTGATCCCGGTCGCCCCTCGGACGGCTTCGACACACATTTGCAAAGTGTCCCACACGGCCACACGAAAAGCACGTGGCTCCCGAAGCTGGACACTCATCCCTCGGGTGGCTTCGTCTTCCACAGAAGTAACAACCGTCCTCACGAACGAGAGAACGCGCCCCAGGGGGGCATCGCGTGGGCGCGCACCGAAGAACGGTCGGGAGGGAGCTCGCGACCGCAGGCTGTCTCGCCCTCGACGTGGCGGGGAAGGAGGAAAGGGCCGCTCGCGCAACTCGCGTCCCGACGAAGGAGGGGAGGCTCGCGCCTCGGAGGAGAAGAGTGAGAGGGCTCTCGTGGCGACGGAGAAGGGGAAGGAGGAGGACACTCGCGTCTCGAAGAGGGAAACCCTCGGCGGGGAGGCTGCCCGCCATGTTGACCATCCTGGTCGCGACCGCGTCCATCTTGAATCCGCTCGACCGCGTGCGGCGCGTTCGGACTCGCGTCTAAGCGACAAGCGTCGGAAGAGATCGCAATCACGAGACGTCCGCTCGAACTGCTGCGCTAACTGGACAGCACGCTCGAGGCTAGGTGCGTTAGCTCCGCCGGACTCTCTGATAAGACGATCTTGGACTTCCGTGTTACGGATTCCCGAAATGAACATTTCCGCGACGCGGCTCTCCAAAGACTCTCCGTAGTCGCAAAACGAGGCCAGACGCCTAAGCGCCCCAAGATACTCGAGGACCGTCTCCCCTGGGCCTTGTACCCTTGTTACGAACTTTCTACGCTCAACCACGACGTTTTGAGCGGAAGCGAAATGTGTGTCCAGAGCGGACAACAGAACCTGAAACTCATCTTGGTCCGCGTTAACGGCTGGACCGGCGAGGTTGAACGCATCGACGACGCGATTCCCTTCTTCTCCCAAGAAGGACAACAAAATTGCCCTCTTCCGCTTCGGCGGAAAACCTTCGGCATCGGTTGCCTCAAGGTAGTTGAGGAAGCCACGCTTCCAAGTCGGCCACGGCGCTACCGGTTCACCGGGCGTAGGGAGGAAATCGGCGGGAACGCGACCCTGCGCAGCCGCCATCTTGGACACAACGGACAAAGGCGTCCTTTGTTCTCGCGGCCCACCGCTTTACGACCTCTTGGCGCGAAGCCAACCCTCAGTCTCTTAACGCGCAACCTTCGCGTCTTTTAACCTGCTAAACTTCGCAGCAGTGCTGCATCTCTTCTCGACTGCGCGCGCGTCTCTCCGCGCTCCTCTATGCCGCGACGCGTCTCACCGCAGCCGTCTCGGCGACCTCACGCCGGCAGGCGCTCTACCCTAACTACTTTGGGTATATACGAGCATTTCACGGGTGACCGATCTTTTTAATTACTACATTCCTGGCGGGTGACATGTGCGCGCCTAAGATGTGCAACGCAAAAAGACAAACTATGTATGGAGCCTTTGGTACACGCTATTGTCCGCGTGGAGTACGGTCCGGACCCGACGCCTAAACAACAAGGCCGAGTCAAAATCCCACCTCTGGTGGGGGACACCATCCACAAAGAGCCGAGCCTGCTACCGTCAGATACGGATCTCAAAATCCCGATGGGAGACAGCATACACAAGGAGCCAACCCCGCTGCTGTCAGATACGGATCGAGCGGCTCCGCCACGAAACCGAGCGGCGCGACGCCGCTTGAAAACGCAAGTAAGAAAAAAAAATTTCTTCACAAAAATGTGGATAAAGGGTAACGCCCGCCGGGGCCCAATCCGGCGAAACGTTTGCGGAAAAGGATCCCGTTAATGGGAACGAGGTTGCCGGGGCCCAATCCGGCACACCTTGCGCGGAAAAAGAAAACGTGGCGTCACTAGGACAAAGAAGCGCAACACCGGCTGCGGGCGGCCACGGGCCTACGTTTTACGCAGCGGGCTCCGAATTGAAAACTAAAAAGAAAATCCCATCCTCGTTCGCCAAAAATGTTATAAACCGGGGAGCCCAAAGAAAGTAAGAAAGGAAAGAAGCAGGGCCGAGGCGGCCTGCTGGAAAAGACCAAGTCTCACATGTCGAGGCGAGGCGGCGAGCAGCGGCGGCCCGAGGGCGGGAACGCCCCAGAAGAACGACACGTCCAGCGGCGTCGAGGTCCAAACACGTACTCGTTTATTCATACCAAAACAACGCGGGGTTCAAAGGCCCCGGGGAAATCCACCTGGGCGCACGGGCCCGATGGTTGAATAGTAGCGCCGCCTGGCTACGGAATTACTGTAGCAGTTTGAGGCGCCACCTGGTTAGTGTGGTGAACATAATGCAAAAAATTGAAATACTACAGACTTGAACGATTGAAGCGGTCGCGGTTGTGCCTCCGGGAACTCCACTTACCAGTTTCCCCCAGAACGTCGGGGGTCTCCGGTGTAAGCAGGAATCATAGGAGACAGAGAACTCCCTCGGAGAGATGGTGATCTACGGCTAGTAAGGCCTGACGTGTTCGGCGAAGGACGCCCCTTCAATCCCGGGGACGGTAAGCGGAGCTCTTAATGTGAATACAAAGTGCGCCGAGGAGCCCAGTGCGATGCGGTTAAAGGATCGCTGTGTGCCTTCTCGTGGCAGTGCCGACGGAAGTTCCGCTGGACGTGCCCGGAGATGCTGCAATAGTAGAAGACTGGAAGTTTGTTGGCGAAAGTGGCCGGTCGATGATAGCCCCATTCAGGTGCGAATTGAGAGCGGGTCGGAAAAATAATGAATTACCTTATTTGTGCCAAGGTGACTGCACAGGTGTACGTGCGTCGACTTTGGCGTACGTTGGTCGAGGTGGTGGCAGAGTTTGCATTGCTGCCACGACTTCTGCTTGGATTGTTTGTTTGAGTGAGGATGACTCCGCAGACTTGGCTTGAGAGGATGCTGTGATGGACGCAATTTCTTCGTACACAATCTCGCAAAAGAGTGTTCTGAAGCTCTCTGTGTAGGTCGACGCTAACGATAAGATGCTATGAG
>JAZHYW010028792.1:0-72897 GCA_037355805.1 Ixodes ricinus | reverse complement strand
TTAAAATAACTGTTTCTCCGTGCCGCATTAGTATTTATATCGACAACATTTTTATGTTTGGGCAACAAATAATTTATATAGAGCCATTACTGTTTTCAAAAATATTCCTAGACTGCTCTCTAGCTTCTGCTTCGAATGATAACAGTACACGCCTGCCGGCGTTGGCAGCGCGCTCAACGAGCATTGCTCACGGTTACCTCGTTTATTTTTGTACGAGTGCGAGTCCTTCTGCGTTCACCGAGGTGTTTCACATGAAAATCTCTTCAACCGGCCCAGTATGCAGCAGAGCAACTGTCGTAAGTACGCGCCCTCGAATGCGCCGCTGCGGGTTCTTGGGTTGGTTGTGAGAGTGGGCTCAGCCTAACGTTCCACGACCTTCGGAAGCGTTCTGCGGGTGCTTGGAATCGTAGCGGGACTCGCCTAAGCGTCCCACGTAAACTATGCGGCTTGATCTAGCTTGATTCGTTCCTTTGCGCGTGTTGGTGCTCAATAAAAATCATTGTTCTCGTAAAAGCTGTCCCGCTGCTTTGGGAATTGTTCAACTCTTGTGATAGAAACCATAGTTTAATACCAAGAAGATACCTACACAGGCAAAAATTTTTGAGCTATTTGGCCGCAGGGCAATCGGGCGCTCGGCTCGCCTCAACTTTGTCTATGCTCTCGCCATTTCGCTTCAAACGGCAAGCACGTCTTGAGTTTCGCAGTGCGCCTGGCCCACCGAAGCAAATATTTGTGCCTCATGATGCTCACCCACCTTGCTCGCGGATGTCACGTGAAAAAATAATATAGCAAGGACAGTAGATCTGTAAGGACTGCAGATTCGTTTTGTTGACTTTGTTAGTCCTCGGTGCCTTATTACCGCACATTTATAGACGCTAAAGAGGCGCTTCTATTGGACTCCTAGCCGCGTGCAGGAAAGAAGCCTAGAACGTCGCTTTCATGGTCGCTTCTTCTGAGCGCTGCAGAAGTTTTTAGACGGGGGCGGAATAGCAGACGGACGGAGGCGAAAACTGAAGCCCACGAGCAGCTTTCATGTCTACGTCTGGCCATTGCAGACGACGAGAGATGTTTGGGGAATAGGAGACGATGCCGGAGGCTGCCACTTGTCTGCTCGCACGACTAGCAGGCGTTTTCAGACGCCAGACTAGACGCACTAAAAATAACATTTTTTTTTACTTCTGTGTTTCTTTATGAAATATAAGGCGTGACCATCGAGACCCCGTTAATATCTTATAGGCTATTATAGGTTAATATCACGTGTGATATTAGCCTATTGTGGACCGTGGCGCCCCAAGCGGGTAACACGAATGGGGACAACAAATAAGAATGACTCAGCGCTCCAGCTGACTTAACTGAACGTGGCGTAAGCGTTCGGCTGGAGTTCGTGTTCTCCGGTCGGATGAGGTGAAGGAGGGGCTCTTCTGTTATCACTCCGGCCTGCATGAACAATGCAGCATGCACGGTGTCCAGCTCAGCACAAAAGCCGAAGTGGGTCAAGCTCGCAATCTCAGACGCCAGCTTTCGGGAGAGATCCGCCACTAACAATAGATGGCACTTCGTTTATTGTTAGTATTTCTATAGCTAACACGTGAACATGCCAACAGGGCCTGTGGGCATGTCCACGGTCCTTGTGTTGGGTAAACACCGAGATGTGGGGACAATTAACGGGTCACAGCGCCCCCTATAGTTTGATCTCCTCTCGCCAATAGCACGTCGAAGAACGGATCACACTGCGAAGACCGTGAACTTAATCACCCCTCACCCCCCCCCCCCTCCGTTCCTTGAGCAACTCAGTTACTATTGGGCAGGAGATCGAACTATAGGGGCCGCTCTGACCCGTTTGTTGTCCCCATACTCGGTGTTTACTCAACACAAGGCCTGTGCACACGCCCAGAGGCCTTATGGGCATGTCCATGCCATCTCCTACAATAGAGCGCAAGGCACAGTTTAATGTAAAATATACTAACAATCGACGAAGTGACGTTAAATGAGCTGTGCAACGATTTTAACGTTGAAAGAATTGGCGTTTTCTACTTTTGACATTGTTCACCTTGTCACAAAGGACAGAAAACACACCTCCTTCCTTCGAAATAGTTGCGATTCCGCCGCGTAATCGCGAGGCAAAAATTAAAATATTCCTCGACCTGCAGCCGCTAGCGGCGGCCATGAGAAACACGCGGCATGACGTCAATGGGGAATCTTGTAGAAAAATAGCAAGTTGTGCGAATACCTGCTCGATAAAAGGTAACGTTTCTATAAATCTTGTCATTCCAACATAAATATAAATGCGTCAAAAACCTGGTATCATCGACAAAACTTTTATTATACGGAGTTTCAGTGGCGCCATCTATCCTAGGTCCACAAAACCGTCAGCAGCGGAACAGCCGCTAGAAGCTGGAGGGGAGGGGGAAAGGGCCGCACGGGCCGGAAGGTATGGCCGGACCCGGATGAGACTTTCCTCCTTTCTTGGCTGCGCCCGCCAGCACGTGGTCACGCGGTCGCGAGCGGATGAGTTCTTTCCGCTCACTGATGGCCCTAAAGATAGAGCTTCACCGGAACCCCACGCCTTCCCCATTGACGTCACAGCGCACGTGACTCGGAAGTTAATGAACGAGTTGAGAGGCGCCGAAAACCTCAATCTTTGTCTATTTTTAAAATAAAAACTAGGACACGCAGGCGAAAGCGGTTTTTTGTTCTTTACTTCAGAAATGTCGAGACACCAACTCCCACATTAGTTAAGCAAAGCACTGAAACTGTTGCACAGCTCCTTTAAGTGCCGGATCTGTCCTCAGAGAATGCGAGCTTGACCCACTTTGGCTTTTCTGCTGAGGTGGGACCGTGCATGCTGCATTGTTCGTGCAGGCCGCAGTGGAAACAAAAGTGCCACTCCTCCCCTCACCGGAGAACACGAACTCCAGCCGAACGCTGACGCCACGTTCGGTTATGTCGGCCGAGCGCTGAGTCATTTTATTTGTTTTCCCCATCCGTGTAGTTCTAAAGTTAACCGCTAGGAGCGTCACTGGTCGCTCCTCCTCCCCGATAGGGAAGTGGTCTCAAATTCATTTTAGTGTGGGGTCCAGACAGCCTACACCGGAAAGGTCGAGGGCCAGCGTAAGACGGAAAGGGGGGGGGGGGGGTGTTCCTAAAGGGGCAGTGACAGATCAAAAAACTTGTTTTTATTATCCGAAACAATTGAAAACGATGCCTGGACATTACCCTCCAAATTCGAGACTGGGAAACTCAATATTTTGTGAAATAAAAAAACAATTCCCAAAAAGCCGAATTAGAAGTTCCCGCGCGATCCGCGCCAGTGCAGTGACGTCAAAGATTCAGTCGTCCTGCAACTCGAGTTTCTGTCACGCTTGCGTGTCGTGTTCGCCCGCGTCCCGCGATCAACCGCTCTGTGCGTACCGCCTATCGCTGTGAGCAGACAACGCTTCAATTTCGAATTCGAAGTTCTTTAAGGGCTCTTTCAGCGATCTCAAATTCTTTGCATAGAGGCGTAGAGGTCGAAAAGAAGGTGCAGTGAACTTTTGTGAGCGACGTGTGGGGCCACGTCGCGCGGTTCTGCGTGAAAGGGTGCTTCGGCGGAGTCCCAACCGAAACTACAAAGTACGCAGACACCAGACCCATTTGTTTTGACTGTTTGACGAATTCCTTTGCGAAGTCTGAGAGGTCGTCGGGCACCCAAAAAAGAAAACTTCGTCCGATTTTTCGACTCACCGATCATCCTCAGTACTACATGCGCCGAGCGCCGCCATGTTTTCCGAGAGAGTATTAAAATTCAGGAGACATGACTCCAGACTCCGATCATCGGCATTTTAAAAGGAAGGGTCCCAGTGCGCTCGCAATTGAGTTAGAAAACATGTTTTACGACTGTCGGTATTAAATATTTTAAAAGTGTCGCTTACAAAGCTTTTAAATTTCATAATCAATTACGTCAAAATAGAAGGAAGCGAGGAAGTGAGGAGCGGGAGAGAAAAACACCACAAATAAACCCCCCCCTTAGGGGGGGGGGGGGTTTCCCCGCTAAATTTAGCGGAAAACTTTCCCCGCTAAATCTAGCGGAAAAATTTCCCCGTTAAATCTAGCGGAACATTTTCCCCGCTAAATCTAGCGGAAAATTTTCTCCGCTAAATCTAGCGGAAAATTTTCCCCGCTAAATCTGGCGGAAAATTTTTCCCGCTAAATCTAGCGGAAAATTTTCCCCGCTAAATCTAGTGGAAAATTTTCCCCGCTAAATTTAGCGGAAAACTTTCCCTGCCACATCTAGCGGAAAATTTTCCCCGCTAGATTTAGCGGGGGGCCCTCCCCCCTACCCCCCGAGGTCACGTGACCCCCCCCCCCCCCCGTGCCTTCCCCTCCTCCTCAAGAGCTGCGCTCTAATTCGGTGTTACAGGGAGTTTTTTGTTTATTTTTTGGCCCCGCGGGGGGGGGAGGGGGAGGCCTTTTCTTGGTGCTTCAAGTCGGGACGCGCACGAAGAGCAGACAGAAATTCACGTTGGTCGTCGCGACGACGTAAGCGAACGATGTAGCCGGCGATGTGGACTTGATCGTAAGAAGTGCGAAAAACTTCTTGAGCTGTCGTAGGACTTCATCGTAGCTCACGAAAAACGATAATTTCGCTTCGTGAATACGGATTTCCAAGGTTTTGTCGTAAGATTGTTTCGAGAAAAATCTCTGTTAGCTGTCACGGACGGCAAAGAAAGGCAGACGGGTCGTACAAATACGACCGTAGGCCGAATCACTTCTCGACCATCCTGACCACTGGTGATGTAGCGGCGTCTTCGTCCTCATTAATGACATCGTACCAGGGTTGGACAAAATGCTCGATAAAAGTATTTCAGTTAAGTTACTAAATACCTGCTTCTTAAGAGTATTTAAAATACTACTCGAGTTACTTTCACTATCAAGTATCTTGAGTAGAATACAAATACTTAGAAATGTAATTCAATTACTTTGAAGATACTTCCGCATTGCGTAATTTGTATCGACGTCAGTGACAAACAAAATTATACAGTTCCGCAATTCTGGTTTATTAGAATGTTTATTAGAGCGCAACAGAACAAAACGCGAGGGAAAAAAAACATCGTAGAGCTGTTCTATGCAGTCCAACTATAACGAGCAGGATATCGCTGATACATGTTACAAAACATTTCCGGGACAAAAAAAGAGGTCCCTTCAACTTTAGTGACATTCCTGAATATCACGTCCTGCGGCGCACCTTAGACGCATCGTTTAACTACAGTCCATATTTCTTATTTGGGGAGTCCACTGTAAACGAACTTGGGGTACGGAAATGAGTGAATGGATAACAAAGAGAGCCCACGTAGTTGCCACAGCACTGGTTGCACCTTTCTTCAAATAGGTTACGTTCATAAAGGCACTCAACGATGGGGGACGCTTTATTTGCATTTTGAGAGGTCATCCTGCTCGTAGATCGTTTCCTGTTCTGTTCTCTGCTTATCAATGTTCGCTTACAGACAGTGTTCGAGAGCAATAAATGACGGACTGACAAAAAAATCCTCGACGTTTTCCAGTAGCGCTGTCAAATATACAACAAGCAAAAAAAGTGTTTCGAAAAAAAACCCGAGACTGGGACAATAAGGGACGGACAAACACAAAGTCTCAAAAAGACTTGTGTTTGAGACTTTGCGTTTTGAGACTTTGTGTTTGTCCGTCCCTTATTGTCTCAGTCTCGGGGTGGTTTCGAAATGTTTAACCACCACCAGCTCGTTTGCGCCCTTACCCTTTGTTCAAAAAAAGTGTATTTTTGTGTCCAGTTCTCTTTTTGTTCTATTTGTTATTTTCTTGACACTGAAGTCTCCATTGTTGTAGTGGGTCGTTTTCAGTTCTGCGTTGTGTATGTGCGGCACTTACGTAAAGTCACCACTTTTTGTTTGAGCATCTTCTGGAGCAAACTCTAGGAAGCAAAAGGTGCCTTTGGGAAGGCAAGGAAAAAAACCTTCATTGTACCAACTTTGGGGTGAAATATGAGTCACAAAAAGCACAAATGCGATATTTTCAAGTGCTCATTCTAAGTCACAGTAGTTTATCCGGAGCTAGCAAGAGGATATGGTTGCTCGAAAGAATGCTTAAGTTTGCTCGTGGAGCATCATCGTACTGGAAAGGTTCCTCGCCAATATAAGCGTCTTTGGCACTGTTTATGCAATCAACTTTTCAATCATGCCCATCTCCACGGATCTCTTACAATTATATTGTTCTTCTTGCGTATTTCAAAACAGTAAACTTATTTTTAGTGCCTCCAAGCACCGACACAGCATGTGTGGTGGTACGAAGATGTACGCTTGTTTCGCCGGCGTGTGGGTAGCAAAATCTCGGTATACAAGAAACGTCTTCGTAAAGCTACCGTCACCAGCTAATTTAGATCGGCTCACAAAGAACGAAGGGGTCAAGGATAAATTGCTCATTTCACTGACCAAGATGGCGACCTTACGGGGAGCTTGGCGCTGCTTTCCCAGGATCCAGTGACTTTAGGAGCACGTGGAGTCGAAAGCTCGCACTGCAGAACCCAGGAATACTGAAGTGGTCCAGTCCCCATCCCTTCCCGTTTCGATCTGGACGAGCATCGTACTGGCCTGTGGTCGTGTGGTGCACTACTGCGTGGTGCACGTTAAGGACCCCAGGCTAGCTGTTGTACTGCACTGGCTAAATTTCTCATCTACAGCTGACAGAGAGAGAGAGAGGAACTTAGTCTTCCCGTTGACGCAGACTAAGTTCAGGCTGTAAAACATACCCACACACCAATTTGGCTTTTTCAAGATAATATTTCTAAAGTCCCAAACTGAACAATTAATACAGGTGAAATAGCTTACTGTTTTATTTCTTTTTCCACAGACTGTTTATTACAAATGTTGTAGGGTGTGTTGAGAAACATGCCATCTGTTCGTTCACATCAAAATAGCCGTCGTGGGTCTGATTTCGGCGATCCTTAAAAAGAACGCGCGAAATAATATTTTAAAAAAAACACATGGCCAAAGGCATTAAAATTGTAGTTCGCTAATGGGGAGGCACGTCAGATCTCTTTAACCATGACTTTTGGATTGTACACGTGGGACGTGATTTCATTTCCAATAGACCGTTTTTAAAACCCCATCAAGCAACATTGGCGGACGCCATTTTTTTAGGCACGAAGCGTGTGACTGGATATGAGCTGACGCCGAACATTGACGCTGCCCTCGTGTCTAAGACATGCTCAGAAGACGTGTCCGAACAATGGCGGTCTCGAATATAATTGGCGGAGCAGCTTCAAGATGGCGCGCTCTTTTGAAAATGGTATCTTGTATTCAAGTCTGCAGCCCCTCGTACATTTCTAAACTGCAAGCGAATGTTTTCGTAGCAATTATGTCTAATTTATTTCACTCTGCACGGAATCTCGATTCCAAGTACCGAGAAGTCGTTCCCAGAGCATAATGAGGAAACATATAAAACATGCCACTATTGATCCCTCCATTGTGCTCTGCTCTTCGACACCACGATTTGATTGTCTTGTAAGAGTTTCCGAGCGTTTAGAATATCATAAACTGGTATTTGACGAAAACGCGCTAGTTTAGGATATGTGTCTTCGAGGTTTCACTCCTCCGCCGAAAATTCGTGTCTGTAATTGTGTTCATTGTTTCTCGACTTCAAAATAAGCGTACGCTATTTGTTACAATAGTGGCTTTTACTATTATTTTTATTGCAAACGACCAATTCCAGTATGTTGCCTTTTGGTTTATGTGACAGTCAGTCTTGGCAAAGGTACAATAAAGTGAAATCTTCATATAACGTGAATAATCTGGCACAGGCACTAAATGTCGGAGCACTGTTATGACTTACAGCTTAAAAAGACACTAAAGCAAAAACAAGTGTTTATTTTAAACATTTTATAAAACTTTTTTATAAAAGTTTATACTCAAATATTATTTTTATCAATATTTGAATTGCTAGACGCAATTTATGTGGGGGTAACCCTGCTCTGGGTCCCGCCCGGTGCTTACAAAACTAAGCATCTTTTCTTGGCTCTTTTTCTTTTTATTAAAGTGATGAGTGAAAGGCAGAGCGGTAAGCCTAAGATTCTGTCCTAGCTGGCTACTCTGTACAGGGGAAAGGAAAGGGACAAAAAGGTGGGATGAGGTGCTTAATGAATATGAGAAGAGAGAGGGGAAAGGATGATGGGTTAAAAAGTTTATAATATCAGTCTCTGCCTACAGGGATTGCATCAATCGGGTGTCCTTGATAAATTGTATCAGGGCTTCTGTGGCTTTCATTGAATATACCATGAACTGCCACGAGCCCAGCACTTTGTCACAGGAGAAAGGTTGGTCGTCTAGTCTCTGTATTGTTCTGTGAAGGTCTTCTCTTTCCACGGCATAGACGGCACCTTCACAGATAAGGTGGTTTGCAGTTTCCTGGACATTACAGACTGGGCAGTTGGGGTTGTGTCTTTTTTTTTTTATTCGATGTAGGAAGTGTCGGGTAAACGCCACCCCCAGTCGGAGTCTGTGTAGTACTGCCTGGGAGCTGCGTGGAGGTCCAGACGGATATTTAAATGTCATATGTGGATCGAGGGCGTATAATCGAGCGTCATGGTATTCGGGATCAGCCCATAGATGTGATGTCAGGAGTTTTGCTACACTACGCATTGCTGAGTTGGCTTCTGACTTCAAGTAAGGAATTTTCAGGGTGCGCACATTTTTATGGCCCGATTTAGCCGCCGCATTTGCTGCTTCGGTGCCAGAAATCACACTATGGCTTGGAACCCATTGAAGACGCAGGTCATGTCCTTTGCCCCGTCAGTGCATCTAACAAACACGGAATTCGAATTCTTACTTGAGAAGCCGGTTGGGTGTATAAATAGTGTGTTGTTTCAATAAAAATTCAGTTGAAAGTAGCGCTTTGTGTTGTCTTACCTACTCTGTCTCTGTCTTGCGGCGCATTTTGTCAAAATAAGTCATGTACCAACTGTCCCATTTGTCACAATTGATGCATGCCCTTTCACTCGGCAACGGTTTAAAAGGTAGAGTTATGTTCAAAACAAGTTCTTGGTATCCGCTCAGGTACCACAGCTGATTGTAGAATTTTCAAGGATACGTTAGAGTCAGTGAAGATTGTCCATCTTTGAGGTTGTTGTTTCTCGATATGCTTCACCGCTTCCTGAATGGCAATCAATACGGTTGTTGTTGAAGATGTTCTGTGACTTAGTTTGTGCTCAATAGTTATATATCTGGTAGGAAACAGAGCAGCGGCTGTTGAGCTCATTTTTCATGTAGAACCATCGGTGAAAACGTGTAAACGAGATATATGAGATGCATACATTGCAGTCATTGTATCTTGGTACAGCATTGCCTGAGGAGTGTTGCGTTTTGTATGTATCCCAGGAATGTCGAGGGATATTGGCGGCGTAGGTATGGTCCCAGGTCGAGTAGCTGTAATTTCTGGTGGTAGAGACTTTGATGGGAATTCTTGTTGGTACATTGCTAATACACGAGCCTGGTTGGACGATGGTCTTGACGATTTAATGTCGGCTAGGTGATGTTTCTTATGTCTGGTTAGGTACCATAAATGTATTCTTAAGGTTTTTTTGAATTTGAAGAACACATGCTGGGAATCGTTGGGATTCAACTATAGTGACTGGCGTGGAAGCCAACGTTATTAGATTACCTCAGTTGTGGAACTCCCGCGGAGGGGTAGCCCCCTCACTCACTTCGATCCGCCTGGAGTCGTTCGAAGCGCCCTCTATAGTTTCGTTTCATAACTGTGTGTTCCAAAGAGCACAGCCAACGTTACTAAACCTCTCAGTTGGGAAACTCACCCTGCAAACCTGGGCCGCTGGCGTCCACCGAGACCGAGCTAAATACGATAACAGCGCCACCCTTTAGCCACGAGTTCAAACATGAAAGTTGCTCTATATAGCTACTGCGAGATGGCCCTACGAGATGGCGCCGCCGGCCTTTGCCCGACTCGACATGCAGCCGTGCAGTTCCCGGAGTGGGCGCTGCAGAAGAAGTGGCGGCGTTGCGATCGCCATTAGCTCGGTTCTCGAGTACGGATCGGAGCCACTTTTTTAAAGCAGGCTCTATGACAGTTTCCCAACTGAGGGGTTCTAGTGACGTTGAGCACAGCTGAAGCGCCAAATGGCGATCACAACGCCGCTGTTTCTCCCTCAGCGGTCACTCGAGAAACTGCACGTGACAGCTATTTTTGGCTTCAATCGGCCATTTCGGAGTCGAAAACGGTTACAGGGTGCCACGCTTGTCTCCCCAGCGGACGCGCCGCGAGATGTCGCCGAAGTTAAAATGCACCTAGGTCGGGATCGCGCTACCTGAAATCCCCGCTGAGGCATGGTTGTATAAAAACAATATTAATTGTGCTGCAAAACCTTGAAAACTAAAAATTTTAGAAAACATCACGCGCCCCCATTTTGTACTAATCTCCAATAAAAGTTACTACAAAAAGAGTTTTTTCCGCTGGTTTTTACGTTTCTAGTAACGTTGAAACGAACGTATCCCAATTCAGTTACCAAAGCAGCCGTCCGGCGGCGCGTCGAGCGACTCCGGGCGAGTCGTGGTGAGTGAGGGGGGTACTGTTCGTGCATCCAGCGTCTATGAACAGTTCCGTAACTGAGTTAATCTAATAACGTTGGTGGAAGCTGACCGAGGGAGATCAAGACAGCAGCGCAGAGCTCGAGCCTGTAGGCTCTGTAGCATCTTCATATTTGTTTTGCACGTGCCGCTGAAAGCGGGGAGGCTGTAGCGGAAGAGGCCCACCAAGCATAGCCTGGTAAAGACGCGGCAGAGCAGGAACTGTCGCTCCCCATGTAGTGCCACTGATAAACCAGGCTAGTAGTACAAACGCTGAGAGCTTCTTCTTGAGATGTTGAATATGGGGCGTCCATGTCAGACCGCGATCGACGACGACGCCCAAGAAGAGATGTTTCTTTACGAAAGGTATCTTTTCGTTTGCAGGTAGTTAGTGGGTATCTGTCCATGCTTCGGCGTGTGAACGCGATTGCAGCAGACTTTGATGTCAATATATGTAGTCCGCCAGTGTGTTAAGTAATGATGCAGGATATGCAATGTTCACTGAAGTCTCGCTTTTATATGCAATCACGTAATTCCGGACGCCCAAATACAAATATCATCCGCATAAAGCGAAGCATGAATTGTGTTAGGAAGTTTCTTAACAAGGCTTATGAGCGGCAGTTGGAAAAGTGTTGGGCTCAGCACACCTCCTTGTGGTACTCCCTTGGTTACGCGAAAGGGTCGTGTATCTCCTGATTCTGTGGAGATGTAAATAAATCTGCTGTCGAGATAGCTGGATATCCAGCGCTATTTATGACCACCCAGTCTAACTTCTTCTAGAGATTCTAGAATGGCCCTATGAGTGATAGAATCGAATTCGCTCTTGATATCTAAAAGTACAGCGGCACATATGCGCCCCTCCGACTTAAATTGTTCCACTGAGGTTACAAGATCAATTACGCTGTCAAGAGAGCTTCGACCTCTCCGAAATCCGGACATTATATTTGGGTAATACCCGTTTTGCTCTAGATATCATTCGGTACAAGAGAGGATCATTTTCTCCATCAGCTTACCAATACAACTCGCAAGAGCTATAGGGCCGTAAGACGATATATCAAGCATTGACTTGCCTGGTTTAAGTAGAGGAACTATCCTACTCTTTTTCCACGTCAGAGGTACAACACCGGTATCCCACGAGATGTTGAAAAACGCTAGAAGCCAGCGCCTTTGCCTCTGATCCCAGGTGGATGAGGTCTGAGTACCTCACACCGTCAGGGCCGGGTGACGATTTCGCATTTGTAGAACCAAGTGCAGCTTCCATTTCTTGCATACTGAACGGGTCATTCATTTTCCCGTTCGTTGTGTAAGGAAGGGCAAGATTAGCCTTGGATCCAAGCTGTTGGCTATTTAATGAGCTGGTGAGCATAGTGCAGTATTCCTCTATTCTTCGGCGATTCATTTCTCAGAGCATTGCTTATGTAAAACTTGTGGGAATAAAGGCTCGATTACGCACCTTTTACGTCCGGGGACCTGTCCGGTGCTCAAAGGGGAATCCGATGCCCGTCCCACCGCGCGGCCGACGGCTACCAGCGAGGGCGGTCGCCGCGCCGGGTTCGGCCAACGCCATGCCAACAACGATGATCCCGGTATCCAACAGCGTTTATTGAGTACCAGGGGTCCCCAACAAGACACTGCGGTCAAGCGAGCCGTGGACACAGTGTGCCCGCATCGCCCGCCGACCTGAGAGCCAAAGGGGTAATTGCGAGCGGAGTCATCGCCGGTCGGACGAGCTCACGCCGCTACCCGTCATCGCAGGAGTTCGGGGCCACGGCTCTCGGCAGACGGACGTCCACAGGTAGTGGGGACGCCAACTGTCAGAGCCAGGGGAATCATTAGCGTGGAGTCATCGTCTGTCGGACGAGCTGGTACGCCGCGACTCGACCCGTTGCCCGGAGTCCAATCCAGGACTCCCCGACCACACGGCCGTCCACTCGAAGGGCAGGCCCCACTCTCCCCTGCGCGATCTCCCTGGTCCGCCCGAAATCGGGAGACGCGGGGGAGGAGTGCGAGAGAGTAGGCCAGCAAGGTGGCGCACTCTCTCCAACACGATACGGGACGAGCCAGCTCGAAGCCAGACAACTTCGGCCGGCACGTCCGCGGCTTACGCCTTCTCGGGGGAGGGAAATCAGTGGCTCCCATAATCTAATGCCTTAAATGGACGCTGTTGATGTGGGCGTGTTTTTAGTTCACGTGGAATTTTCCATACATTGGTGTACGGCTTTTTGGGGTCCATTGAAGCGCATACAGATTTCCAGCGTCGCCAACCAAGTTTCTGTAGGTGCTGCCTCGTGTGCCTTTGGGCCTTTCGGGCATCTCGCAAATCATTCGGGTCTTTTGTCCGTCTTACTTTGCGCTCTGCTCGACGGCGAATTGCCCGCAAGTGTTCATATTCTGAATCAATGGTGGATTGGTTACTTGAAAGGTTGTAGGTTTTGGTAGGAGCTTTTCTCGATTTCAGAATGTCGCTCTCGAATGTAGACAAGCTTGCTGTGTTCTTGCAAGCCTGCTCCATTGAGTTTTTATAAGTATCCCAGTGTGTTTGTTGAACCGTATTTCTATTTGGTGTGCCTTGAAACGACTTCATTATTATGTAGGTAGGAATATGGTCGCTTCCGCGCGTTCTCGATATCAGTGAACCAGTCCGCAGAAGAGAGAATGGTGTTTGTCATAAATGTCACATCCAGAGCAGCTGCTGTGGGTTGTACCGCGTAGATACGTTGGGCTCCCGTCGTTTAATACTGATAAGTGGTGTGCAGCAGCGAGGTCAGCCAGGCGTCTTCCTCGTGTATTCATGTGCATACTTCCCCATACTGGATGATGTGCGTTAAAATCGCCGGTTATTATATGCGGAGGAGGACAGTTGTTCAGAATGGCTTACGAGTCGTTTTTCTATCAAATCTGACCCTAGGTGGAATGCCCATGTTGCGATTACGGAAACCTTACACTTTCCAGGTTGGACGGTTACGCATACATACCCATTATCCGGATGGTGTTGAACGTTGTAAGAAACATATGTGAGTCCTTTGCGCACAGCAATCATCCCTCTTGCTGGTCCTGATGTTCGTGCGGAGTGAAATACTTCGTACCCCGAAAGGCGGAAGTCACTACACAGTTTAGATTCACATATGGCTAGTATAGGAAAACAGTACTTCTGAATAAATTGACGAAATTCAGAAAGACGTGTTTTCAATCCCCTGACATTCCATTGAAAAATGGTAGTTCGTTGAATTTGATCCTCAATGAGAGATCCATCTTTGGACAAATGGGATGGCTGTGTCGATAATTTTAGTCAGAGTGCTGGCATATGGTGATGAGAGATGTTGAAAGAAGACTCGGAGAGCATTGATCGCAGCCAGTAAAAGGTCACCGATATTAAGCGATGGAGAAGGTGTCGATGAGGTTTCCGGCAACGCTTGCCTTTTTGGCTCAGGAGACTTCTCCACGTTCGACGTGTCCATCGCTTGTTCATTCTCCGCATCGACTTGATAGCTGATAGTCAAGTCCAGTATTTTCTTTTGTGACGAAATCAGTGGAATAATGTTTTTGCCGATTATGCTGCGATTCCTCGACGGTGGGAGCTGGTGCCGTAGGATTGGTTGGTGTTGCTGCGACCTTGTCTGTATTGGCAGCCCTGTTAGGGAGGTAGGGAAACATCGCCCTGTCTTTAAGTGGAATTTCATTGTTCGTGGCTGGTTGTTTTGGGTTTAACTTGCGCTGGGCAACAACCACCTGTATATTACTGCATTCTTTAGATGTTGACTGTGGCATCTGGTTTTGTAGTTTTCTAGGGATTATTTCCCAAGGTGCCTCAGGAGCAGTAGACGATGACGCTTTTTTGACAGCGGCCTTCGCCGTGTGGAAGTCTGCATGATTGGAGCGACGGTATTCAGCAACGGCCTTTTCTTCCTGCCATTTAGGACATTGGCGTCAGGTAGAGGGATGTTCAAGTCCATAATTGACGCAATGTGGTGTCTCGTCGCAATCTGTACCCTCATGCTTGGTGCCGCATCGTATGCACAAAGGAGATATGCACGCTGTTGCGACATGCCCTAGTCGTCCACATAGCTTGCATTGTGTTGGCTTCTCTAAGCACTGGTTCAACTTGTAATGTACAAAGCCAATGTGAACAGCGCCTGGGGCAAGTGAAGTTGAAAATGTAAGTGCTGCAGACTCTGATGTTTCCAGCCTGCGTACCCTTATGACGGAGGGTTCTGACTTTGCACATTTAAGAATTTCCTTCTCGGTGATGTCAACCGATACACCATGAATCACAACAACTGCCATGCTGCTCGTGCGTGGTTCATATGCTCTTACTTGAACGCTACACAATGTGGTGATGCGCAGAAGTGTTGTGGTTGTGTACAAAGTTACGTGTGTCCACGGCGAGGATATTTAGTCTTGCGTTAGGACGAATGCTTATGATTCCTTCTGGGCAGTTGGCATTTAGAGCACTGGTTAGCTTGACAGGATTAAGGGTTTTTACTTTGATTTGTGGATCTTGCGATGTAAATATGGGGGGGGGGGGATGTTCCCTAATGCTGTGCCGCTGGGAGAGGTTGTGTTCGCACTAAATCCAGAGATTTTCCGGTTCAATCCCCATTCCTGCCCGTTTCGATCTGGATGAGCATTGTACCGGCGCACGGTCGTGTGGTACACTACTGAGCATGTTGATACTGCATGCTGGCTGTTGTACGCACTATTTCTCATCTACAGCTGACAGAGAGAGAACTTAGTCTGCCCGTTGAGGCAGACTAAGTTTAGGCTGTATGAACATACCTACACCCCAATTTTTTTTTTCAAGATAATATTTCGAATGTGCCATACCGAACAATTAAAACAGGTGAAATAGCTAACTGCTTTTATTGTTTTTCCGCATACTGTTTATTACAAATGTTGTAGGGTATGTTGAGAAACATGCCATCGTATCGTTCCCATCGAAATAGCCATCATGGGATCTAATTTCGGCGATCCTTAAAGAGAACGCGCGAAATATTAAAAAAAAACACAAGACTCAAGGCATTAAAATTGAAGTTGACTAATGCGGAGGCACGTCAGATGTTTTTAGCCAGGACATTTGGGTTGTACACGTGGGACGTGATTTCATTTCCAAGAAACCATTTTCAAAAAACCCATCAAGCAACATTGGCGGACGCCATTTTTTTAGGCACGAAGCGTGTGACTGGATATGAGCTGACGCCGAACATTGACGCTGCCCTCGTGTCTAAGACATGCTCAGAGGACGTGTACGAACAATGGCGGTCTCGAATATAATTGGCGGAGCAGCTTCAAGATGGCGCGCTCTTTTGAAAATGATCTCTTGTTCTCAAATCTGCAGCCCCTCGTATATTCCTCAACTGCAAGGGAGTACTTTCGTGACAATTATGTCGCATTTATTTCACTCTGGACGGGAATCGATTCCAAGTACCGACGAATCATTCCCTGAGCATAATGAGGAAACATATGAAACATGCCACTAGAGATACCTCCATTGTGTTCTGCTCTTCGAAAACACGATTTGATTGTCTTGTAAGTGTTTCCGAGCGTTTAGAGTATCATAAAATGGTATTTGACGAGAACGAGCTAGCTTAGGATACGTGTCTTCGAGGTTTCACTCCGTCGAAAATTCGTGTCTGCAATTGTGTTGATTGTCTCTCGACTTCAAAATACGCGTACGCTATTTGTTACAATAGAGGCTTTTTATTATCTTTATTGCAAACTACTAATACCAGTAAAATGTTGCCTTTTGGTTTATGTGACATTCAGTCTCGGCGAAGATACATTATACCTTTAAAGTGAAATGTTCATATAGCGTGAATAATCTGGCATAGGCACTAAATGTCGGAGCACTATTATGACTGGCAGCTTAAAAAGACACTGAAGCAAAAACAAGTGTTTTTTTAAAGAGTTTATAATACTTTTTTGTAAAAGTTTCCACTAACATAATATTTTTAGCAATATTTAAATTGTTAGACGCAATTTAGGTGGGGGTGAGCCCTGCTCTAGGCCCCGCCCGGAGCTTACAGAACTAAGCACTTTTCTTGGCTCTCATTGGTTTGGAGAGATGATTGACGTGTGAAATGTTCGTTGTAAAATTGTTTCTTCGTGCCGCAGTAGTATTTATATCCACAATGTTTTGATGTTTGGGAAATAAATAATTTCTATAGAGTCATTATTGTTTTCAGAAATATCCCGAGACTGCCTTCTAGCTTCTGCTTCGAATGACAACATACTGCATGGCTGCCGGCGTTGGCAGCGCGCTCAACGAGCATTGCTCGGTGACCTCGTTTATTTTTGTACGAATGCGAGTCGTTCTGCGTTCACGGAGGTGTTTACGTGAACATCTCTTAAACCGACCTAGTTTGCAGCAAGCAATTGTCGCAAGTGCGCGCCTTCGAAAGCGCTGTGCCGGTCCTTGAGTTCGTTGAGAGACTGGGCTAAGCCTAACGTCCCACGCCTTCGGAAGCGTTCTGCGGGTGCTTGGATTCGTAGCGGGACTCGCCTAAGCGTCCCACGTCAACCATGTCGCTTGATCTAGCTTGACTCGTTCTTTTGCGCGTGTTGGTGCTGAATAAAAATGTTTGTTCCCGATAAGAGCTGCCCCGATGCTCTGTGAATTGTGCAACCCTTGTGATAGCAACCATGGTTGAATACCGACAAGATGCTTACACAGGAAAGAATTTGCGAACAATTTGGCCGCAGGCAATCGGGTGTTCGGCTCTCATCAAGTCTGGCTATGCTTCCGCCATTTCACTTCGAAAGGAAAGCAGCTCTTAAATTTTGCATTGCACCTGGCCTACCAAAGGGAATATTTTTAGGTCGCGTTTTAGTTGAGCGCCATGACGCGCACCAACCTTGCTCGGAGATGCCATCTAAGAAAAAAATATATATAACAAGGACAGTAGATCTGTAAGGACTGCAGATTCGTCTTGTTGACTTTATTGGTCCTCGGTGCCTTATTACCGCACATTTAAGGACGCTGACGGACGCTTGTATTGGAACGTGACTCTCGTGCATGATAGAACGCTAGAACGTCGCTTTCATGGTCGCTTCTTCTGAGCGCTGCAGCAGCTTTTAGATGGGGGCGGAATAGCAGACGGATGGAGGCGAAAACGGAAGCCCACGCGCAGCTTTCATGTCTACGTCTGGCCATTGCAGAGGACGATAGACGGTGATGAAATAGCAGTACGATGCCGGAGGCTGCCGTTCGTCTGCTCGCACGACTAGCAGGCGTTGTCAGACGCCAGACTAAACTTTTTTTTACTTCTTTGTTCCTTTAAGAAATATAAGGCGTGACCATGGACTCGTTAACACCCCGTCAATACCTTGTAGGCTACTCTAGGTTAATATCACATGTGATATTAGCCTATTGTGGAGGAGATCAGATCGTGGCGCCCCAAGCGGCAAACTTTAAAGCCCCATGAATGGGGACAACAAATAAGAATGACTCAGCGCTCAGCTGACTTAACCGAACGCGGCGTCAGCGTTCGGCTGGAGTTCGTGTTCTCCGGTCGCCTGAGGGGGAGTCATTTGTTGCCACTCAGGCCTGCATGAACGATGCACCATGCACGGTGCATATTCCCAACTCAGCACAAAAGCCAAAGTGGGTCAAGATCGCATTCTCTGACGGCTGCTTTCGGGAGAGATCCGCCACTAACAATAAACGTCACTTCGTTTATTGTTAGTATTTGTACGTTAAGATGTGAACATGCCCACAAGGCCTGTGGGCATGTCGACGGGCCTTGTGTTGGGTAAACACCGAGGTGTGGGGACAACAAACGGGTCAGAGCGCCCCCTATAGTTTGATCTCCTCGCCTATTGCACGCCGAAGAACGGATCACACGGCAAAGACTGTAAGTAAAGTTTATCAGCCCCCCCCCCCCTTATGCGTTCCTTGAACCCTCGGTTACTATATGCCTATAGTTTAATTCACTGTATTCTATTTTATGTTAAATTATATCTCCTTAATTGGTAAAAATAAAACACGAAAAGATACAAATCTACATGGGTTTCTTTTTATTTATTTTCATAGAGGCCTGCATCACCGTTTGGCATTATAGCAGGGGTGAATACATAAAATACTTTAATTTCTAACAAAAACGTCGAAACACTGACAAACTTCTATGAACATCAAACACATCCTTCAATAGCCAACCTATTCCATTCAACTATTGTTTTCGGAAAAAAAGTAAACGCGAAAATACTGATACGACAAAAGTAGGGTCGGATTTTGTTCTGGTGGTCTGCCCTCCCTGATATAAAAAAGGTGCCTGTAAAAATATTTCACGACTGATTAGAATGCGAATGTTTGATATATCATGTAAAAATATTAATCTAAACGTTTTTCCGCGTTCAACTAGTGATTCCCGCTTTAAATTATTTCATGGTGGTGACACTCGCCCATTGGTAATCATTTAAAACAAATCTAGCACACTGACTCTGTACTTTCTTCAGTTTTTCTACTAGGTTGTTGTGATGGGGATTCCACACTCATATTCAACACAGTAACGAATGAACGTAAAGCTACAAAGTTTTTTTTATCTTGCATAAGCATTGTCGAGAATTTCGTCGTATAAAATTAAGCATGTGTACAGCCTTTAGAGTTACCATTTCCACATGAGATTTCCACGTTAAATCGCTAGACAGAAGAGACCTCCAAGTATTTTACGCATGAGTTAGCCTGAATTATTTCATTATTGATTGTGTAGGTTGAGCTAATGGAGCTTTTCTTCGAGTAAATCCTACGTGAACATATGTTTTAACGTTCAGATTCACTTTTTCAATTCTTGCATCACATTGAAATATTGCCAAGATCGGCCCGTTAGAAATTTACATCGTTTGAATTATTAATTACTCTATAAATAGTGCAGCTGTCTCATAAATAGTCTTATATTTGATTGTATTCCATTAATGATATCAGTCATATATACCAAGAAGAGCACAAGCTCCCAGAACTCAACCCTCGGGAACACGAGATGGAACACCAACGTAATCCGACTTTTCGCCATTTAGCACAGCACACTGCTTTCGTTCTTTCAGGTAGTCCTGGAGCCAAACTAAAACATTATTATCAGTAATGAGTAAGGTAGTTTTGTAAAAAATATAATTCATGGTTTACGAGATGAAACGTTTTTTAAAGCCTAAAAACAAACACTCTACATCTTTTACCAGTATCCATGGCGCCAGCCACAATGTGAAAACCATCAACAAGCACAATGCCACAGGAGAAAACAAAAACCACATGCTGATCTCAGATAAGAAAATGATCTATGTTCAAGTGAGCAATATGATTACTATCATATCACGTGCTCCATAAGTTTGAAGCGTATGCACGTTAGAGAAGAGTAGTAAGCTGGGCGAGTTTGCACGTTAGAGAAATGGGTCGGTAATTTTCGACGCAGTTTTTGGATCTTGATTCGTGTATGGGCATCACATTTGCAATTTTCCAGTATGTTGGAGGCTTTTAATCCCTCCATGATTTGTTGTAAAGCACACATAAATAGTTTCCCATCTCTACTGAACAATTCTTCAATATTAGTGGGAAAATATTATCAGGCCCGGATGCTTTCTTTACATCGAGATCTCTGAGTAATAAAGCTATACCGTTGTACGTATTTTCCATCGGTGAAATGACACGTTCCATTACAGATCGCACATTAGTGTAACAGATCGTCATAGTAACTTTGGGGAAAAAAACAGATTCGAAGTAATTATTTAGACACGTAACTTTTTTTTCTCGTCCGCTATCAGCTGTTCGTTTACTAGAAGAGAAGAAGATGAGAAACAAACGTATCATCCTTCATATTTACATTAACTACCTTCCAAAACTTTTTAGGTTGCATTTTCTAGTTTTGCGTCAAACTCTTCGTAGTACTTTTCTTCTGCTCCCTTAACTGTTGTATAAAAAAAGGTGCCCCTCTGCTCTAAGCTTGACCTGTTGTTTGCTCTCCCGTTATCTCTGAATCGTAGAGAAGCTCTTCGTTTTCGCTTAATTATCTTCTTTACCTCTTTCGTTCATCAAGGTTTGTATACACTCTCCTTTTTTTTCACGCCCCTTTATGCAACGTTAAGTGAGCTAGCGCTGCTGTCACTACCCCGTCATCTAAAATACCAGGTGTTACGGGAACGTTGTCAATCGCTCCCGTAAAATTGCAAAGTAGAAGATCTAGAATATTTAAAAGAAGTGTCCCCTCTGTGACATATTGTGTTAAATAGAACATTTAAAGAATGACAATAAATTTAGTACGAAGTGAGCTTCCTCAGCCATGGGCCTTGCCATTTTTTCACAGCAAATCGGAGATTCAAATCTCCACCCAAAAGAACATATTCCTTAGATGCCACGAAGACTATGTCTCTCAATTCTTCTAAGGTTTCGCTGCCTTCGTTTGGGGGACGAGCCTCGCATTGACTGGAGCCTGTCATTGGCCCCCTGCAGGTGATAGTTTGCAGGAACTGGTCTTCAGCGCTCCTCCGACGTTCGTTCCCTGTTCAGCAATGCGTCAGCTTATTTGCCGGCTGCGGCTACACTGCCTGAACTGCTCTCGCGGGGGCACACTGCAGCGATCAAAAAGGGCGGTGCTTCAGTTACCTGGTGGTCGAATTTGGGTTAAAGGGCTGCCCATATGTGTCGTTCAAAGTTTTCCACCTCAGCTCATCCATGCGTCAAGAAATCAAGAAACTGACAACAAGGAAGAGAAGTCGCGGGAATGTCAGAACGCCGATCTTTGATTGGAATTGTTAGTGGGATAGACGCGAGGCTATAATTGCCCTTGTCTCTCCTCGCACTTCGTACGCGTTCGAATGCCAAACGCCGGCGTCCAACGTTCCGCATTCGCGTTCAAACGCCTTCGAAGACGAGTGAGTAGCTAGCTTGTGGTACCCATTAACCAATTTAACCAAAGTTCGGCGTTCTCAAGTCCCTGCGCGCTGTCGTCTCCTCTTCTTACTCAAAGCGTCACATTCAAACGCCAAGCCTCCATCAAGCAGTTTTATCTTTTTATTAGCTGCGCACGGCACGTGTTGTATTCCCTTTGGACAGCCCTTTGTCGAGTTTCGCCCCCTCGGAGCGTCGTGGAACTATCGACAACTCGTGCATCGTCCCTACCAACGAACGTCTTGGTCTATTGCTCCGAGTGGGTCTTTCATATTGGAGAAGACTGCACATTCTACCGCGCTAGCTAATCGTCCTGACAAGTGAATGCAGATGAATTTCGCAGATGCATTTTGCTGTCAGCCGAGGCGCTACGCCGTATGCTGCGCTCTCTACTGCACGCGGACCCCACGCAACCACACTGCACACCAACTACGCCGTCACGTGTGACGTCGCAATAAGACGTGACGTAATGGTGTCACGTGACACCATGACCTAGGGCGGGGAAAGTTTCCTGCCATAACAACCGCCCACATCAACAAAAAGAAAAAAATACACGCCCGGTGTCTTTGTTCCGAAGCCTCGCCATAGCGGCTGTCGTCGTAAACTTCCAAAAATGGTGGATCCGCGCAGCGCCACCTATCTTGCGTCGGGTTCGCCACCAGCGCTTCTCGCAGCGTCACACAACAAGCGCTGCGCGTCAGAATGCGGCGTCAACAAGACGGACGCGGAACCGCACTCGCACCCCGTTCTTGGTAACCGCTTCGGGAACGACCTTTTACAAGCAATTTTATGAACCGCTGGGCCACTAGACAATCGCACCTCGATGCCGACGTGACGCTCGGTAGAGAAATATTAGACTGGCATTGAGTAAACTCCCAAAACTGTTCTAACTCCACATGTGTTGGCGTACCGTCATGTGGAATGAAAGGAACGCACTAAAAAAAGATATGCACACCCATGTTGCGAAGGCAATCCATATGGCGTTTATTTCAGCTCAATGACACACACACAAAAAAAGATAGAATCGAGGAGTGTGTACCTTTTCGACGAGAGCGGTAGCTACCGCTGCATCTGAAAACAAGCTATGGACGGCGAGGGGAAAGACTGGCTTTCTTACCCTAAAATAGAGGTCAGGGAGGGTTCAAAATATTCGTGCGGGAAAGGTCCACGAAGGTCGCGTGGGCATATTCCATTCAGCAAGCCAGCCGTTCGTGTGCAGATGGTCTTGTCCCGAGCTGTCTGAGCAACGTTGCGTCGGAGTGCCTTGCTAGACTCCTCCCCCGCTAAGCTGACACTGCAGTGGGAGCTACGTGCTGGACCGGACCAATCAGCGGCCTCCCTCTTATCACCCGACCCGGCTCTCTGCGCATGGGCATGGGCGGGAGCCTGATGACGTGGCGAAACAGAGGCGTATCACGGGTTCAACGAGGACGTAGCTTCCACCGTAGTCTCAGCCTAGCGTTCCTAGATAGCCCTTGGTGGTCGCTTGGTGGGTTGGATCGTTGTCGTAGTAGCTTTTCCGGGTATCCGTGGTTCCAGCGTTTGTCTCCGCCGCAACGTTCAGTTTCAAACGTTTTTTGTTTGTTTTTTGGCCTGGGGGGGGGAGGTTTTTCTTGGTGCTTGAAGTCGGGACGCGCACGAAGAGCAGACAGAAATTCACGTTGGTCGTCGCGACGACTTAAGCGAACGATGTTGCCGGTGATGTGGATTTCATCGTAAGAAGTGCGAAAAACTTCTTGAGCTGTCGTGGGACTTCATCGTAGCTCACGAAAAACAATAATTTCGCTTCGTGAATACGGATTTCCTAGGTTTTGTAGTAAGATTGTTTCGAGAAAAATCTCTGTTAGCTGTTACGGACGACGAAGAAAGGTAGACGGGTCGTACAAATACGACTCTAGGCCGAATCGCTTCTCGACCATCATGATCACTGGTGATGTAGCGGCGTCTTTGTCCTCATTAATGACATCATACCAGGGTTGGACAAAATGCTCCATAAAAGTATTTCAGTTAAGTTACTAAATACCTGCTTCATAAAGTATTTAAAATACTACTCGAGTTACTTTCACTGTAAAGTATCTATAGTAGAATACAAATACTTAGAAATGTAATTCAATTACTTTGAAGATACTTCCACATTGCGTAATTTGAATCGACGTCAGTGACAAACAAAATTATACAGTTCCGCAATTCTGGTTTATTAGAATGTTTATTAGAGCGCAACAGAACAAAACGCGAGGGAAAAAAACATCGTAGAGCTTTTCTATGCAGTCCAGCTATAACGAGCAGGATATCACTGATACATGTTACAAAACATTTCCGGGACAAAAAAAAAAAGAGGTCCTTCAACTTTAGTGACATTCCTGAATATCACGTCCTGTGGCACACCTTAGACGCATCGTTTAACTACAGTCCATATTTCTTATTTGGGGAGTCCACTATAAACGAACTTGGGATACAGAGACGCGTGAATGGAGAACAAAGAGAGCCCACGTAATTGCCACAGCACTGGTTGCACCTTCTTCAAATAGGTTGCATTCATGAAGGCACTCAGCGATGGGGGACTCTTTATTTGCATTTTGAGAGGTCATCCTGCTCGTAGATCGTTTCCTGTTCTGTTCTCTGCTTATCAATGTTCGCTCACAGACAATGTTCGAGAGCAATAAATGACGGACTGACAAAAAAAAAAAAAAACTTCGACGTTTTCCAGTAGCGCTGTCAGGCTTATTAGCGGAGAAGGCGCCGTGTAACTGAGCTTTCGGTTGCACGTCAAAAAGATCCCCAGGTGGTCCAAATTAATCCTCAGTCCTCCGCTGGGGCGTGCCAGATGCCCGTCGTAGGTTTGGCACGTAAAGCTCCCAAATTTGACTTTCAGTAGCGCTGTCAAATATACAACAAGCAAAAAAAGTGTATTTTTGTGTCCAGTTCTCTTTTTGTTCTATTTGTTATTTTCTTGACACTGAAGTCTCCATTGTTGTAGTGGGTCGTTTTCCGTTCTGCGTTGTGTATGTGCGGCGCTTACGTAAAGTCACCCTTTTTGTTTGAGGATCTTCTGGAGCAAACTCTAGGAAGCAAAAGGTGCCTTTGGGAAGGCAAGGAAAAACCTTCATTGTACCAACTTTGGGGTAAAATATGAGTCACAATAAGCATAAAGGCGATAGTTTCAAGTGCTCATTCTAAGTCACAGAAGTTTATCGGAGCTAGCAACAGGATATGGTTGCTTGAAAGAAGGCTTAAGTTTGCTCGTGCCACGCCCACTCCACTTCATACCGAAAAACTCGGAAAATGGCTGAATGTCAAAAATATATTTCAGATAATGAGTACAAGACACTCAGAAATGTTATTAAGATACTGTATCAAATACTCTCGATCAAAAGTATTTTCAAGATACTACAAAAATTATTTTAACTACAGTATCTTGAATAGTGTATTTGAGATAGGCACAAGTCTGCATCATCATACCCACCGCTCTCGTGACGTTGGTCGGCCATCGCACACTCAAGGCAGCTCCACCGCTCCGCCGTTTCGACTAAGCGAGATTATGACGCGTTGACGCCTCCAATTGGCAAGGCTTGTAACTACGGTATGATTGGCCCTTTATGACATGATGAGGTCAAGGCCGCGCCGGATCCGGCGGATCTCCCGAGATGCATCGCGCTCTTCGATAACTGATTTTGAAGCGCCAATACCCCGTCATTTAGAACGAAAGATATAGCCTACCGTTTTTAAAATGCAACCATGCAATTATCAGTTACAGGTTCAGCTGATCCTATTCAGCTTATTGTTTTTATGATTTTTTTTTGCATGTTTCAAGTTTCTATTTAGTAGCCATTTTAAATGGTTACGACACCAAAAATTAAACGGGCAGATTATTGTGGAAACGGAATGCTCATATATAGGCTACCTAATATATGCACCAAGTTTCGCAATTTTTAGGGCTCGAGTAATCGCGAGAATTAAGTTACGAACGCAGAACATTTTCGCCTGGCGTCCACGCAACACTGCTCAAGTTAGTCACACCATGGTGCCCGTAAACCACGTGATAGTCATATTCAGTTGAAAGATCTCTCATTCTAGGCCGCCCCTGCTCGCCAAATTTCTATACTATTTCAGCTTACGTCCAGACTCAGCCGATGCTACAAGCGCGAGCATGTGGCCTTGAACAGTGCTTCCACTGCACGAGCGCGCGTGCTTTGGCAGGGACGCTGAAAGTTCGGAGCTCGTGCTCGTAGCATCGTCTGCGTCTGGACCCAAGCTGAAACGAAGTATATGCACCATGCCATTACCATTGAGATCATACATACTAACTCTAGAGGAAAAGGTCCACCATTTTCCCATGCATTCTGGCTGCCGCAAGCGGCGGAGCATGGAGGCAGACCCTTGGCGTCCCACACATGGTTACCAACTGCCTTCGATTTCACGAATATAATTATATCATCAGAGCAGTTTCATGAACTTCAACAATCCACGTACTTACCGGTGGAAAGATATTCGCGTTCCTTTCGAAGCTTTCTTTTGCATAGCGCGCAGGTGTACGTCCTCGTGCAACGCAAAACTAAACCAGATAAGCCGGCTTCGCAGGTCGGGGCGCGAGTGGGTGCAACTAGTGCCACTAGATAAGCTACGCTTCAGGTAACGACACTTGGCCATGTTGTGGCTTAAAATCGTGGTTGCCAGTCATCTGCAGGCTTTATCTGAACATCTCAGGAAACGTTTTTCTGTCCTCCACAAATGTTTGAACGGTCCGGCGACAGAGACAAGCAGTATTAGCATGGAGCTTCCTAACACAGAATCGAATGCTGAGGATGTCGCACGTTTTGAGTCATGACGATCTGCAGTTGCCTCTGCTCTGCACATGCGCCCAATATGGCGGCGCCTTCAACATGTCGGAACGGAGTCTGATACCTGAGCGCAGCTCATTTAGTGGCTCTAGGCGCTCCCCGAGGAATACGAAACCGCGCAACCACCAGATTTTCGAGATTTCGCCAGAAGGGAAGTTAATGCAGCGTAATGAGTTTATTGCTTTTTTATAAGCGCTAGAATAGCTCAGAATTTAGTTTACAACGTTAAATTATCACTGTTTATATTGCTGAGAGTTTTCAGTCTTCGCGATTACCATTGCGACTGTGGCCCTTCAGCTGGCAACATTGGTTTCTTTCTCTCGTGTTCTGTCGCTCTCTTTCGCCATCTTTCACTCGGGACGCCAGATGTCGGCGCACAGGATTTGCCACTCCTCCTCACCCACCTTTACGCCCCTGGCCATTACCTCCTAGACCGGCTTCAGGCCTGCGCGTCACGTGCCTTGACGTCAGCTACGTCACCACTGCCCGTCCCAGGCGACGTGCCTCTCCCAAATCTTCCCAGCTTGCTGCCCAGCGCTCGCTACGTAGGCGCGCTCAGGGCTTGCACAAAACTACGCGTCCGCTTTTTTTTCATTGTAATCAAGAAGTGACGTGTTAAAAACGATGGACTATCGTTTAGGTGTGGAAACAGACAAAATGATAAAGAAAAGGACGAGAACGCTTGAAAAATACCGTCTCATGGTGTTCGCTCCAGGTACACGAGGAGCTAATCTGTACAAATGCAAAATGCGAAGAAAATTCACAAACAAGGAAAAAAATATTTTTATGCTCATGATCAATGCACAAGAAACAACAGCCAAGAGCAACCATTTTTTTATTTTCACTCCTTCGCAACTGTCTTTAATTTACGTGCATTTGCATCAGCTTTTGCAGCAGCAGCAGCCGTGTCATTTCTGTTCTTGCAATAATTGTTGAGGATTATGTTTGTGGCACACCTTGCTAACATGCCAACCACAAGGTCAGGTTCATGGCCATTTTCACATGTTTGTAGTTCTTCGAAGTCTGGCAGGCTTTCAATTAAAAGGTGCTTAACAACGTCCCTGTGATTTGACATCTCCAGGAACAGCGGGGAATTTTCGGCTGCAACGGCTTGTTTATATCTAGTAAAACATATAAAATAGCACAAAAAAGACAAGGACAAGAGGTATGCAGGACAGGTGCTAACTTTCAACTAGTTTTATTCAGGAAAAGCAAACATATATATATACATACGACATGCAAAGTAGCACCACGTAAAAGTTGATTAATTTTTTACCCAATCATTCAAGAACTGAAATTCATTACTATGCAGTACAATGAAATGTCGCTGACACATTCCGGTCCCACTTTTTTTGATAAAAAAAAGCTTTCTTTATCAAAAAAAGGGGGACGGCATGTGTCAGCGACATTTCTATTGTACTGCATAGTAATGAATTTCAGTTCTTGAATGATCAGGTAAACAACTAATCAACTTTTACGTGATGCTGCTTTGCCTGTCGTGTGTAAATGTATTGTTTGCATTTCCTGAATAAAACTAGTTGAAATTTAGCGCCTGTCCTGTATACTTCTTGTCCTTGTCTTTTTGCGCTATTTTATATGTTTTACTAAGATGAACCAAATAGCCCAACAACGTTCCCTACTAAACTATGTTTACAACTACTTCGGCGTGCATTACAATGGTAACTACAGATGCACTAGGAAACTTTAGCCCCCCTCGATTGAGGCTCGCTGTGAGAGAGTGTATATCTCAGTGTCTGTCAGCATCTCTCTCAACAACCAACATCTCCTTGCGGTTATCGCACTTCAAGACCCTCACAACAGAGTGCGCACAAAGGCCTTTCCACATAGCCAAACACAGCCACACGTGAGCTCAGCTTGTCCAGGTCACCAGACTCGACGGTAATGTCGAAACACGACAAATCTGCGGCACTCTGAGGAGAGAATTTATCAATGTCGAACAGGTCGTCATCGCTTACTACAGGGAGGGTGTTCTGCAGTCGAAGTCTGCCTTCATATTCATAGAGTTGCCGGATGCTAATGTGGTATTGGCCTCGTGCCATCTGCCTGTATACTGGCCGAACCTATGTTCGAGGCCATCTGTCTGTACCTTCCCAAGAAGCACGTACCTGCAGCCAAGTATAACAAGACAGTACTTCGTGAATTCCAGCAAAACGTAGGCTGAATGCCTCAAAGCAGTAAGAGTTTATCTTGTCAGAGTGCCATTGTCATGCTTGAAAAACTCCCACTCATCCAGCCAAGTCACAAAGGCATCTAGGAAAGGTCAACTTAAGGTCATCTGTCAAGCATGAAACTGACTGCACGTACACATCACGATGATGATACCCTTTGTGCGGTGTTTTAACATTGACAATTTTCAAACATCGAACTATTATCCTGACAAAATTCGCAGCCTCCTTAGCATGTGAAAATGCTGGCAAGTCACTGTGGGCATCTAATACTTCAGCCACAAATTCATTAACCACTTGTAAAGCGAGCTTGACATACTGTCTCTCTAAATTGGTAGGGTTGAGTGCTTTTGAGGAGAGGTGGTAAGTGGATTTTAAAAGCTGCGAAGTTTCAAGTTTATGCAGCTCGCGTAGCTCTTTGAACGATGTCCACTGTATGGCGTCATGATGCACACTGTTTATTTGATAGGTCAAAGATCGGAAAATAAAGGTTGGTTCCAGGATTTTTTTGGTTTAACCAATTATTTCGAAAGGCACTTCAGCTCATGCACGGCATCGACGACGTAAAATAAAGGCCAAGACGCGTCAGCTGGGTTTGGATAGGCGATTTTCAGCTTAGGGGGACTTGAAAACATACTAAGTGCTTTCCTGTTGATCGAATTATTATCCGAGAAAACAACTAGCACTCTGAAGCCTATTTTTTCAAGCCCTATGATAATTTCTTTCAACACCTTGTGCAGAGACACGGCGTAAAGTGCGCGCACAGGGAGAATGTGAAAAACTTCCCCAAAAAGAACTCAGCATGCTTTGCAACATACCGCATGCTCCACTGACATTTCCACCTCTGTAGTCAAAAAATGGTTGGATATGAATCTCATCTAACATCAAAACAACGGCTTTTTTCAAGTTGCTTCAGCTGTTTTACTCTGTGGATGATGCACTTAAGAAAATTCTCACGCCCAGATTCATTCTGTGGGGACAACTAAAATGAAGAATACACTTTTCTTATTGTACTCGGATGTGGCAAGACCAAAAAACCTGATGTCCTAAGGAACTGGTACGCATGAGGGGATATGGTGTGTGCAAAATGCAAGCAAGTACCATTACCTCTGATGAACACTGCAGGCATTTCTTTGCAAGTTGTGCGAGCTGTTCTTTCAAAAATCTAACCATATCCCTTTTGCTCTCTGTGTAATGTGTTCCTCATTATTTTATTTTTTTTTTCCAGAAGGGCACGAACAATATCACGGATTCCATCGGACGAACACTTGGCGCTCTCAATGTGCTGCATCCGATTCAGCAGTTTGAGGAGAACATTGACATCCTTGATCTCATTTGGAACCACATATTTCAAAAACGGTTTAGGCTTTTGCTGCGGAAGCACGGACTTATCTCCATATCAACGGAGACGGTCACGGATGAGTTCGAAACAGAAGCGCTCTCATTCACAACGTTTAAAAACAGTGTGCAGTTGGGACGATGAATATCCGTCCACACTTCGGGCACGCACACTGTCTTCAACCGTTCTCTCAGTTCAAGAAGGGAGAAAAAAGTACGCTGAGTTTCTTCACTCTGGTAGCATGCTGCGGATTCGGAAATGGCACGAGCGAGGTCGGATGCTTCCCGGCGGATCCGTTTGCTCTCCGGTGATAGCCTGGAAGGGCAGCCGTCTTGTTTCGACAAGTACGATGGGCATCCCGGAGAAAATGGTAGGCACTAATCCTCGGCGAAGACGTGGTACTTTCAAAGAAACCTCAAGCACTCGTATGGTCCTAGGATCCATGTAGGAAGTCGTTCGTTTAAGGAATGATGCCACAAAATGCAGCGCGCATACCTGCATGCAAAGAAACCGAAATACGTGTTACATATGGGTCTCGTTTGACTAAAAATTAATAATCGAGTTTGCACTTCAAAGACACTATAGAAGCGCAGTGTAACAAAAAATGACTTACCTTGTTATTCTCTGTAAAAGCAAAATCTTTTCGGGGAATCGCCCTCAGCCACTTCGTGCGCAACACTTCGTCCTTCGGGAAAGAAAACACTTGGGCCTTTTCCCTGTTCTGTAATTACTTGAACATGCCGGCACACAGCACTTGTCCGGCATGTCGAGACCAACATATGCAGCAATACTTGAACGAACCGCAAACAAATAAGACGAAAAAATCGCACACAACTGCAGCGCGCGCACGAACACACACACACACACACACGCACACATGCACACACGCACGCACGCACAGGCACGCGCACGCACGCGCACGCGCACGCGCACACACACACACACACACACACACACACACACACACACAGCAAATATGGCGCGCAGGCCTGAAAGCGGTCTAGGAGGTAATAACCGTGCACGGTACGATCGCAAAGCATCAGGCCGCAGCCATTAGAGAGTTTTAGTAGATCGTGTTTTCAGGCTACGCTATTTGTAGCGGTAGCTCGCGCTGCCACTTCGATGCATGCTCTGAAGCGCCCGCCCGTAGTGCTAGTGGGCCTTCGAAAACGACCTACGAAAACTCCTTATGCGGAGCGGAAGTTCGTCTGCTTCTTTTGCAGAGGCCGTGTGGACGTAAGAAAACCGAGCTCTGACTGGCTCTCATTGAAGATAGGTGTAGACCTCAAGGCAGCTTGCCTTGAGGTCTACCTTCTATCTTCCTAATCAGAGCCAATCAGAGCTCGACGTGCCTGACATCACCACAACCCCTGCAAAAGAAGCAGACGAACTTGCGCTGCGCATTATTCTCCTGGTGTGGGTAAGCACGTGAAATGGCAAGCCTGCCATAGGTATCATCACGCACCGGCTGAAAGTGCTAGCCCGCTGAGACACCAGCCGTGACGCTTTGCTTGCAATCGTTGTATAGCTATTGCTCCCATCTCCTTGCCCTTTGATCTTCCACCGTGCATGCATTTGCAGATGTCATCGCGGACGACGGCGAGTTCGTCCTCGACGATTTCGTCGTCGTTGCTGGAGCTGGAGCTTTAGCTGGTCGCGAATATGTCGAAGCCAAAATGACCAGCTTCCAACATCTTTTGATAACAATATGACTCTCATCGCTGCAGCGAACAGTGTCGAAAACTCCTACGATGCGAGCAATCCGGTAGATGTCAACGTGTCGAAACCGTGTGCTCGAAACGCGGAAGGTAAACCTGGAAGCTGTGGCGCGAAACGCCAAGCGAGCAAAGTCTGCGAGTGCGTGCAAGGCATTGATCTCTATTACAGGGGCTGGAAGGCACATTCAGCAAACAGGAATGAAGCCACCGGAAGTAAGCGGCTTGTCCTGGAAGTGAGCGCTTGACAGGCTTTGTAACCCTTTCGAGTGGTGGTTCGAAAAGCGTCGAGGGCGCTTGATTTTCGCTTGTCCCCTCAAGAGATCCTGCTTGTTGCGTAGTAAGAGCGCATGCAGACCCGATAAGTATCATGGGAAGCCATTCAATGTAAACATTTTGAGATTCTAGTTGATCAAGTGTGCACATGTCCCAAGTTCAAATGCATCATTTTCGGGATTTAATTCGGAGCATGACTATTAAAACCCACTCCAAGACACGGAAAGTACGGATCAAAACATCGACTGAATGCACTAGGAAGCCCAGCAGACACCCGACTTCCGGGGCAGGCAACAAACTTCCGGTGGCTTCAGTTGCGCCCTGCTCAGAAAGCTGCTATACGCTATATCCAGCCCCTATAATAGAGATCAGTGGTGCAAGGAGGCAACGCGCATTGGACGGATGACGTCACCTACCCAACGAATATGGCGGCATATTCGAATGGGGTCGATGCGAGGGCCCCGCATATAAATCGATTTATCCGCGACACTATCGCTCCGTTTTTGTTTTGTTTTTGTTGTTGTTTTTTTCAACAAATTTGGCAAAAATCTGGGAACATACAATGGGTCCTGGCAGTATCTTTATCATCTTATACTTTATTTTTTTGTGCGTCCTAACCCCTTTAAAACACTTCGAAAGAATCATGAAAATTAACTTCATAGTAAAAACACTTGCATGACTGTGTTCAATAAGCATATGAAAACATGCAACATTATATAAGAAATTATAACCGCGTTATATGCTTTATATACCCGGCTTGGACGTGACGTCAGTGCGCCCTTCTTTCCGGTGGCCAGAAGCGCCTCGTTAACGCAACGTACTGACGTGGAGGCAGCCAGCACTTGGTTGTACGGGCTTCCGCGTTTTGGCTGCCTCAGGCTCTCGGCTGTATGGAAGTTAAGCCAATAAACTCCCTTAAACCTTTGGAAGCTCTCACGCGCGTTTTCGCTCAAGTCCGCCCATTTCCCTGGTGGTCAGAAGTTAACGCAGCGATAGCTAAACTCTCACGCGTGCTTTCCCCTTATGTTTGACCAAGTGACGTCAGTGCAAGCTATGTATAAGTTCTGACGTGTTTATCAGACAAATCACGTACCACAATTTCCTCTTTTCAGTGGGGTCAGAATCATGGAATACCACTAAAGCTCAAAGCGATTTATTTCTGAGCCAAGCCTGGCAGGGCTCGACTTAGTCCTTCTTGGGTCTTGTTTTCGCTCCTTCCACCGTAGCGCCTCCGGCCGTTGGAGTCTTCGAAACTTCTACGGCGTCGCATTTTTCCAGCAATGCATCTCTGAAAACCAGGGTGTTATATGTTACCGAATCGCAGGACACGACCTCTTACGTTCACATGTCTCGACTTACCATACGCTGTTCGGCGTTCTTTGACGGTCACTGCGGTACCACCTAAGCTTGACAAGAGTAGCGCCGCAATGTGGCAGACGCTTCCGTCGAGGCGTCGCCGCGTGTCCACACGCGTGCGGCGCTAATACGCGGCGACGCGGCTACAGGCGCGTCTGACGCATCGCGGCCATAGAGTTATTATAATGCACGCTAGAGGTTCAAGTGGCACTAGTGTGCTGACGCAAATTGAAGCAGACAGCAACCAGTCCGAAATTGACTTCCGGTAATGCATTTCTATAGGAAAAAACGAGTGCATTTTCTCTCCGCGCTCGATTATAAGAGCAAATATCACGAATAATTCGTGCGTGCTAGGCGCACTGGAACATTTCTCAGTCACGCAGATGAAATAATTGGTCAGTTACTCCGTTTTTCTTTCAAATTCGTAGCATTAACAACGGTGCTAAAACGGCTTCGTACGTGTATTTATGTGCACTGTCGGACACCGTTAGCGCGAACAGGACGTCGGCGCTTTTCAGCATGAGGGATATACGTGCCAAACGAACGAAGGACATCTGGAAAGCCAAGAGAGACGGCAAGAACTACTCATTAACACTGGATAAGTAACTACCAGTGCATGTACGATCAAAATAAATATAAGGCCACGTAATATATTCCGATTTTAAGTAAATAAGTGCCGCTTTATTCTTCCGGCATCTGCGCGAAGATCGATGCTTGTTCTACGTTCAAAATATCACCCGCACGCTCGAAATCTTTGAAAACACGTGTCTGCATGCATGCTGAAAGGTGCCCGGCAGAGAAAACAATACGAAGAGACAGCTTTCACAACCCACGTACCTCAATGTTTACGTTTTTAATGTCTTTATCCGCTCATGCACGACGGGTTCATTTTCATATAGTGAAAGGACTGGCATATTAGCAATATATAAGCGTCACCGGAATGCTGGCGAACCTTGAACACACTCTAAATTCTTTTCGATTGTAATTTAGCTTTGAATCGTCGCTTGTTTTTACAAACCTGCTGCGGAACACACGTTTGGGACTGAAATGTAGCGAAGTTAAACATCGTTCACCGATGAAGAAAAATGCGCTAACTAAAGCAATTACACTTTTACAATGTTAATCAAGGTACATACCATTCGGTACGACCTAAATAACCAAAGTGTTTCGTGTTGTTTTCCGGCGAAGAGACAAAATTCAGGCGCGTTTTTCCATAGGAATGCACAGGAGCACCGCAAAAGTAGACTGGTTGCTGTCTGCTTCCATTTGCGTCACGGAAGTCACATAGGCACTAGCGCCAGTTGAACCTCTAGCGTACATTATATTAACTCTATGATCGCGGCCACTCTCGTCGAGCTTCAGCCTGTTTGCCGCTTGGGGCGGGTCGAGCGTCCAGGAACTATAACGTCATGCTCAGTCCTTGTCGTCTAGGAGGTGGTTACCGGCCGATGCCACCATCTCATCGTCTGCAGAGCTACGATAGGATATCCGGGAAAGCCCTGCGTTGACTATATAGTGCATAACACGCCCACACGTGCGACACGCTGTCGAAACACTGCGTGCGCACCTACTTTCCCGCAAACACGGAATCAGCCAACCACACCGGTCAACAAAGAAGCCCTTCCAGAAGAACGACTGTATAGTCGCTAACGGCGCAAGGAACGGGGAACAAGTCCCGAACATTTTTATGCAACCGTAGAACGGTTCCATGAAGTTTCGGTGCAGTTTCACGAGCATTCAATGACGAAAGCGAGCGGCTCAGCTTCGCTGTCCCGTTTCCGAACGCCAGTCTGAATGCGGCACAAGTGTATTCGCGTCGCCTTGTGAAGCAGGAGGCTGCTATGGCGGATCCCAGCGATGTTTACGACCGTCTCGCGAAAACAGATGTCTCCAGGTGCAAACGGCACTGTTCGGTGCAGCAATGCACCGCTGCCGCGTGGAAATACCATAATTTGTCGTTTCACCGATTCCCGAACGCCTGGGAAACATGTCGGAAGGGCCCAGACGTGGTAAACAGACGCGAAGAGTGGGTCCGCGTCCTTTGGATTGGGAAAAGTGTCACTGAGACCATGCCGGTGTGCTCGCTGCATTTTACTTCGAGCGACTACACCCTGCCAGGTAAGAGTGTGCCGACGTGTGCTGCGTTATGATTACAGCCGCGGACGGCATCATCAGGTTCGAAAAATGAGCGCAGCGATAAGCGCATCGAGAGACGAATGATAAGGCTCAGTGCTCGAGCACATTTATCGGGCATTTTGGACGCCCGGTAAACGTCTTTTACGGGGTCAGCGACGCAATAAAAACGGTTGAACGTGCTTATGATAGATTGCGATCAGCGTATTAACACTGCGCTCGATCGTTGCCACAGCAGTGAAGTCCACGTCTCGACGGCGTGAGCCTGAAAACCGATCGTCGCGCTCGTTAGAAACGACCCGTAGAGCGTGTTAGTCGAATAAACATATAAGAGACGGGACAGTGTGCTCGTGTCGTCCCTTCTTTGTTCTTTTCCGCTCATGCAACCTGAAACACTCCGAGAGAACATCCTCGGTGTCTTCATGTGACATTCGCACAATATCGTACCTTGAATTTGAAAAATTTGCCCAGTTTGGAAAAGTAACAGCTATGTTAATTTGCGCTGTTTGGTAGACTCGTACTAACATCGAGTAGGCGGCAGAAAACCACATTTGGATGTGTAAACCTAGGATGGTTTTGCTAGCTCTTTGAAACTGAGCAGCCAATTTGTTAAGCTATCTAACTCGATCACCAACGTATCGTATTTCCTTCAGAATACCCAGCTCAGAAGCGCCACCTTAAGAAAGGTACTGTGCCCTCCCAAAACCTGCCTGTTCTTTCCACTGAGAATGTGGAGAAGAGGAAGAGGGCAAAAGAACTGGACGAAGGCCGCCAGAAGCGACGCGAGAAGAGGGCCGTGGTGGAGCCTCTGTCGGCCGAGGTAAATATGTCTGATGCTGCATTTGCATGGCTATCTTATCCTGAGTAGTTTCTTCTTTTTCAGTTCAGTCAATGTGCAATTTCTTATAAAAAGAACAGTGCATTTCTTTCAGTCCTGTACTCACAAACTTTTCATACTACAGAACAGTTAACGCATGTGCATTGGTTGCATCTGCAGGAACTAAAACCACAAAAACAACTGAGGCATCAGGTTAACCGTGGCTCCTAGATGCTTCACAAGGCTACCTTTTGCGTCAGTTCTCACTCTGTGTGCAGAGAACGCTTGTCCCGGCGACTTTGCCGCTGTCGTCGTTCCAGTCGTTTCAAAAGCAACCAACGCAACCGTCTAAACAAGGCTTAAATACCTAGACATGCGACTGTGTGGCCAGTTCGTACACAACGACACAACCCCGAAACTGCGGGTAAGCAAACAACAGATACACGAAAAGGCCTTTCCATGTATGTGTCGTCCTTTGCTCATCTGTAGTCTCGGGAGTTTTGTCGTAGTGTTTCATCGCTACCAGCTTGTTTGCGCCCTTAAGTTCTGTTCATTGGTTTGTACACTTGCACAGACTGCGTCCGCAGCAGCCAAAACAACAGATACGACTGAGGCATCAGGTTAACCGTGGCTCCTAGACGCTTCACAAGGCTACCTTTTGCGTCAGTTCTCACTCTGTGTGCAGAGAACGCTTGTCCCGGCGACTTTGCCGCTGTCGTCGTTCCAGTCGTTTCAAAAGCAACCAACGCAACCGTCTAAACAAGGCTTAAATATCTAGACATGCGACTCTGTTGCCAGTTCGTAAACAACAACACAACCCTGAAACTGCGGGTAAGCATACAACAGATACAAAAGGCCTTTATGTATGTGTTGTCCTTTGCTCATCCGTAGTCTCAGGAGTTCTGTCGTAGTGTTTCGTTGCTACCAGCTTGTTTGCGCCCTTAAGTTCTGTTCATTGGTTCGTACACTTGCACCGATTGCATCCACAGCAGCCCAAAAACAGATATGACATGCATCGGGTTAACCGTGGCTCCTAGCTGGTTCACAAGGCTACCCTTTGCGTCAGTTATCACGCTGTGTGCGGAGAACGCTCGTCCAGGTGACTTTGCCGCTGTTGTTTCGCTTGCTGTGAACGCAACCAACATAACTGAGTGATAGAGCCTTGTGGTATGTGTAATTAAATATGTTTCAACTTCATTCTAGGTCGCACTTTGTGAGGCCGAGAACCCCTGTGATCAGGATGACGAGGAGGAACATTCAGCGGAAGCTTCAAGTGCTGCGCTGCCACCTGCAGGCTCGTTGGAGAGGCCAACCCCACCTGTAATAGTCCTCGACCAAGGTGTGCAGGTGTCGAGTGGTGACTTTGGGGAAAACTTTCCCCGTATGATCGATCAGGGTAGCGTGTGTTCCTTTACGGGCATCCCCAACATAGAGCTTCTCAATGTTCTGGAGAAACTCGTGTCTGGAATGACACCCAAATCAGCAAGAGCTGCACTGCCAGCAAGGGATAGAGTAATCATGACCATGATGGCACTGAAGCATGATCTGACATTAGATTTCTTGTCAAATATCTTTGGAGTGTCACCATCAACCGCAAGCGCCACTGTCAGAAACACGGCACAGCTTCTAGCTGCGTTTCTGAGAAATGCAATAACCTGGCCCTCCAAGGATGAAGTGCTGCATAACATGCCGGTGTGCTTCAGAAATACTCTCATGTTTGCATCGTACTTGACTGCACAGGGATTCCTGTAGGCACACCTAAGTGCCTTAAGTGCCGTATAAGCACCTACTCTCATTACAAAAAAGGGCACACGCTCAAGTATATGGTAGGTGTTTCACCCGCTGGTTTGATTACCTACATTAGCAGTGGCTATGGAGGTCGTGCCTCGGACAAGGCTATCTTTGACCAGAGTTTTCTGGAAGATAAGCTGTTGCCGGGGGTAGACCACATAATGGTGGACAAGGGGTTCCTGATCGACAGCACATGCGAAACAAGGCTGATAGCTGTGGTGAGACCCCCATTCCTACATGCTAAGAAGCAGCTCTCGAGGGCCGAAGCTCTTGCCACGAAGAGCATAGCTGCGGCACGAGTTCACGTGGAAAGAGTTATCCAGAGGATGAATCTCTTTAAGATTACATCCCAAAGGATGCCCTGGCACATGGAGCCAATAGCTGATGATGTGCTCACCATTGCATGTGGCTTGGTGAACTTATCTCCACCAGTTCTAGCAGATAACAAGTTCTTCTAAGCCTTCTGTAGAAGCAGAGTTTTGTTGATACCGTGCTAGACAAAGCCGCAGGAGCGTGCGGCGTTGGACTACCGTAGGGTACCACGGATCCGCCCATTCCACATTAAGCGCCCATTACCAAATTTGTAAGATCTGAGAAAATACGCACAGTACATTTATGTGTAAATTCATGACCGGACAAGCGCCCATCCCCCATTTTTTCGCGATTATCTCCAAAGTTTGAGTGGGCGCTCGCCCGGTATTTTACGGTATGTACACATGTTATGCCAGCGGCGAGAGTAACTACTGCTGCCAAGTACCGGCCGATGGAGACATGCGCGGCTATCAACATCCATTTATCTGACACGCTCTGTTGCCGTACTGGCAGTCATTCACCTTGGATGGTGCTCTCTACACCGACATCGCTCATTCCTTCAGATGATCGAAGCAACTCTACGAAAACTTTCATCTCGACAGTTCTGCTTTCAACATAATGTCATTGTAAGGATTCGTAGCAAATCAGCTGATTGTGCATCCTTGTAATCGTTTCGAAAGCTGCAATTCCAAGGATACATGATCGGTTTGCTCGATGCAGATAATTGAAATCACATTAAACCAAAATATCGCTACTATCAGCAGCGCTGCTAAGCTGCAAGGTTTCACAGGTGTCAGCATAGATCTATCACTTGAGGCGGATGACAATCAGTACAGTAGCAGAGCAGGTTAGAAACCGGGTGTCAAAAACCACTAATCTTGCAATCATCTGCCAACCTCCGGTAATAGCCCCTTCACTGCTGGCGCAACATACACGAATGGTCCGAGACCACACGCTCCTGCAGCCTCGGTGACTTTGACTGCGGCCGGGCTGGATACAGGTTTTTTTTACGGTCTCTTCAGGAAACCACGGATGAGGCAAGGCGTAAGCACTACTGTGTGGCCGGTAGCCGTAGGCATGGGCGGTAGCACAAGTAGACCGACCATGCACACTCGGGGACAGCTTTCCTTGGCATGCAGTCAAAGCTACAGAAGGGCACCGATGAGTGCTCCTACTCGCAGCAGGGTGGAACTGCGGCAAGGTGGGAGTCGCAGCGCTTTGCGCATCCACAGGCATGATTTCTCCAGCTCTGGCGAGTATCCAAAAATCCAGCCCGGCCATGGTCCAGCACCGTTCCCTTCTTTTGTGTTAGCACATGCCGCCCTATGTCGGTTTCTGCAGGTCTTCTTTAATGCTTCATATTTTAACACATTCTTTTTTGTATCTACTGCAGTGTATGTATGTATGTGTGCTTGTTAATGTTTGTATGTTTGTGAATATTGCCATAGTGACATACCTTGTTTGCACTATCTTGTTTCTGTGCTAGTGTATGCTATCCTGAGGCTGTTTTTCAACATCAAGCATCATAAGGCACATCTGCTTGAATGTTCCACATTTCAACTCATTCTTTTTGTTCAGTTCGTCACCTGTGAGTGCATGTTTGTGTGTGTGTCGATTTCGCCACTTGATGTTTTCACCAGAGCACCTGGGGTATCTGGTTTTGTGCTAATGTATGCCACCCTGAGGCTGTCCTTGCATGAAGCTTTATAAGAGACATCTACTTGAGTGTTCCACATTTCAACTCCTTCTATCTGTTCTGTTGGTCGCTTGTGGGTGCATGCTCGTGTGCATTTGTCAGTATAGTCTCTGCGATGTCATCATCACCGGTACATTTTCGGGTACCTTGTTTTTGTGCTAGTGCATGCCAGCCTGGGGCTGTTCTTGCCAAATGAAGCTTAATACATATTCCTTGATACCTGTCTGCTTCTGTATCACATTTATTTGTGTGGGCCAATCATGTGTGCATGTTTGTTTTTCAGTTATATATATTACCTGATTTGTGAGGGTGCCTCCTGGATGCCTCAGGAAAGTAGCTGCCAACGTGTCGATTCGAGAAGCTTCTCAGGGCCTGAAGAAATTATATCCCTAAGCGAAACAGCAGCAGCCCTGGAGCTTCTAGAAGGCTCTTTTTAAGCTCTTACTACCACCTTCATTTTTTATTTGGTATTAATACCTGCATGCCATTCAGTATGGTAGTGCCATAACGTGATGGGAAAGATATCAGCGAGGGGGCAGCCACCTATGTTTTACAACAGAGCTGTAACATGTGCTTTATGGAGTCTTAGGGGATGCTGGTCCAAAAGAAAAAAGGGCCTCTGAGTGAAACTTCAGCTGACTTCAAATCTTTACACAGATTTATTTCGAATGAAAATATTGCACACTTCCTTAGAACATTCACATTAATTTTATTGCATATATAGAAGTGAATCGGCAGTGTATTAGTCAAAGGCGATTTTTACATAGGAAATATCACAAGCACAGAACGCCTGATCCACAAAGATGTCCATCACATTGGCACTTCTCAGCCCGACATGCGCCATACGCTTTCCTCTACGAGTGTCGGAAACTAGCACCGCCTGCAGCATGCCAACCGCCCATAGACTGGCATGGCATGCTACATGCAGAGCTACTGACCGACAGTCTGGAGAGAAAGGGCAAATTAGTGAAAGGTGCCAATCTGACAGGCATCTCTTCCTAAAGGAAGCGTTGGCTGGGGTTCTTGCCACATTCAAGGGTCCCTGTGAAGCCACGCATCTAGAGGCACTAGGCAGGTTGTCGTTTTATGGCCATAATTACCCCTTCCTATCGCCCACAGGCCTAAGTGCCATCCTCGTCAATAAATGCTTCATCCATCCATCCATGGCCGTAGCTGAACCCATGCACTCTAAGCATCCTAATATCCAGAAACTGTGGCCATAAACGGCCTATATCCTCATTAAAAATGTAATCAAAAAGAAAGAATGCCCCGAATTTTTTTTATTGATTATAAATAAATAAATGATTTTTGAAGTCATAATACCTGGACATCATGTTTGATCTCTGGATTTCTAACATGAACACAGAACTGGAAGTATGCGTTCGAAGTACACATTCTTCACTTTGGTGAGCACAGACCACAGGAAAGCTTCATCAAGACCCACACTTAAAACTGCTATGCTCTTATCAAAGTCCGCATAAACAACAAGGTCGCATGTCCTCACATCTAAAAGCGCCATGCCCAGCTGCACCTGGGCATAATGGGTGTGGCGCACCTTCAGCGTGTAAATACCTGCATCATCGCTCTCGAGAAAGTCGCAGGTTGCGAGGAGAGATTCTGCGCTCATGGTCTGCCCCTTGGTAGGGCACTTGGTCTCCAACAACTTTGCTTGCCTTCCGCCATCAAAGAGCACACCATCAGGAGAGCAGCCAAGCCAGGGGTTGTTTGGCGATACAATGAGGCCACAAGTGAAGACCTCTACTTCTCTCGTAGCTTCATACTTCCGGCGTGCCTTGGGCTCGCACGGGTTACCATACGCCGTCGCAGCGTTGCCGCGGAACGATGGCTGCATTGTTGACCGCACTTTCTTGTCCCAGTCGCCCTGCTTGTACGTGCACAATGGATAGCACGTTGTTCCTGCAATAAAGTGCGGCCGACAGCAAATGTTTTCATTGTAAAACCCAGAGTACATACCAAAAAAATGCCTTTCTTGCAGTTAGATAACAACCAGCACCAGTCAAGAACACTGGGCAGGCGTATGAGCTCATTCATGATTCGTGGCAGACCACACCGAATAATAAATATGTCCCTTAAATAAAATCACCAGCATGCTGGTAGTAATCAAAGAACAAAGTAGCGGAGAACTCTTAAAACATGGTACGGCACAGCACATCTTTCAAGTAGCAACAAATATTCCCAAAATTCAATGTTTGCTTCTTCTTTGAAAAGGTGCTTGTGTCTCCCTTGTTCTCTATATTAAATCTTCGCTCCCTGGATATACTTCCATCCAGTTTAATTGATAACTGAACAAAATATTTCAACGGAATTGTTTTTGTTGGGAACAAAGTAACTGAGCACACTTCTATTCTGACATGATTTAGCAGAAAATACTTTGGACAAACTGGACAAGGCTATATAGAACAGTAATGACACTAGGGGAAAACTTGCAATAAAGAAACCCAGAGGGAAGGTTCTGAATCTGTTCCTGTTTTGTGGTCCAGAGGTCTCAAAATGTTGATGTATGTCATTCGTCCAAGTTGCCTTTGAATTTGTGTTCTGAGCGAGATAATTATGTTCCCTAATAATAAAACTTAGAGAAAGTCTGGAGCGAAAATGTGCAACTCTGGTGTTTATGCTTTTCTATTTCAGTATTCCTGATTGTGAGGCTCCCAGTTGTCATGGACAAATTTCAGGAGCCGAAATGACGATTTGAACCCAAGTATTAGCTCTGCCATACCTCCAGATATTTTTATAACCATGCTCACTGGCCACAGCTATATCACCATTAAAGCTGTGTCACATTGGGCACCTTCATGTGTATGAGTTTGTGTCAGGATTTTGACTTGAAGCCATTTTGCTATTCTACCGGAAAGTCAATATTGCAAGTGTTCTTTTTTCATCAAGCTACAGGGTGTTGATAAAAGACACAACGTTAAAGTTGCACCAAAGACGTTTCTGAGATCGTCTGTTCTTGGTGGTAAACTCATTCGGCAGGCTGTAAGCATCCTCAATATCCAAAAATTATGCTTGTGCGATACTCATTTTACTACTAAAAATGTGATTTACAATCGGGATGCACCCCTTTTTGAGCCGGACATTCCGCACAAAAAGGGCGGAGCATAATCCAGCCGAGCGGGCCGCGGGGTGACGACACTGCTCGTCAGCGAACCGTAAGCCGACATTCCCATAGCAGACAACGCCACGTCGTCTGCTATGGGAGCGACGGCTAGGTTGACTGATGAGCAGTGTCGCCAAGCCGCCATCCGCTCGGCTGGATTATGTCCCGCTCTTTTTGTGCAGAAAGTCCGGTGCAAAAAGGGGCGCATCCCGATCGCAAATCACATTTTTAGTAGGGAAAGGCGTGTTGCACGAGCATAATTTGTGGATATTTAGGATGCATAGAGCCCATCGAATGAGTTACCACCAAGGACAGACGATCTCAGAAACGTCTTTAGTGCACCTTTAAGGCACATACTAGGGCGAGCGATATGCGAAACACCGCTTCTGATTAATGTGAAATCAAAACCAATGACACACATATTTTAAAAACATTTACAATGCTCACTAATACAGTTTAGCAAGCCTCTGGACATCTCGGAAACATTTAACATCTGTCTTGTAGTGTGAATAAAGATTTGCTCCGCACACACGCCACTTGCCTGTAACCCGGCAGCGGCGTTTCATCATCCAGGCTGCCTTGTTGTCTTTTGTGTCGCGCAGCAAGGTGGCAGCTGTTTCCATAGAAACTACTACTTCCTTGTTGTAGAAGTTGGAACAGCCTTCTGGAGGAGAGGCAGGGATTGCAGCAAGCCTTGTCAGGAGAACGCTGCCCTCGCAGCTTTCTACAATCTGGTAGAACCTTTCGTCTAACCTTCTGGGCTCCGGGGCACTGGAATAGCACACACACACATCCGATACTATGCCTGTGGCCCAAAGCAAACTGATGCACACCGATTCTACCACATATTTTCTTTTTTTTCATTTACTATGCAAGACAAAGATCATATGGGGATCAAATCCTACTAATAAGTGCATGCTTGCCCTATCTGGCCCTCATACTGTTTTGTTTTGCCTACACAATGCTTGAGTGTAAAACACCAGCCATTGCACACGATTCAACATACTAATTTATTGTTGAATCCTGTATGCCTACTTAATGGCCTTGCCAAGTTCCAATTACTCCTCGGGGCCACATAAGCATGTCTCTGGCTCACCTGCACGACTGTTCAGCCCGCCGCCGCCTCCTAAAAAGAAAGTAAGAATCCATAAACAAAAATGAACCTATGTCTTTGTACAGATGATACTCTGAAGTCATTCGAGTAGAATGCTCATAAGCAAAGTTGAATTACATTTCTCAAACAAAATGCGCCCATGTCTCGTGAGATAATTTAATGAGCCGAGAGAACTCTGGGCTGGTTGTATGTCAAAGGCTTTTTGAAAGGATAGGCGGGCAACATACAGCCAAAAACAGACAGCTGTGCACCGACTAATAAAATAAACATTCGACGTGGCTGCAGTCACTAGTTATAATTCCAATCTCTGTGTTGTCCCATTAGTCCTAATCTTTATTGATGGCACAGTGCCACAACTAAAGATTAGGACTAATGGGACGACACTGGCGATGGGACAATATGAGCACTGATTGTGCGGTGCCACTGACACCGCACAATCAGTGTCGTCCCATTACTTTTGATCGAATTGCTTATTAGCTTTTCATACTGTGCCAGCACCTTATTTCATGGAGTGATTGCAGAAAAAATTAAAATTTAAGTCTGCGAGAAGACAATTATGAAAGCTGAACCAAAGACACTTCAGAAGAGCAGTTTGTAACTACCTGTGCTTGGCAAGTGCAGAATTGAAGCACGCCCCCATCAGCTGCTTCAGAGTGTCTGCCTCCTCTTCAGGTGCAAGTTCCAGGGAAGCTGGCAGAGTCTTAACATGGCAGAAGGCCTTCAGCTGTAAAGGCTCTCCATAAAGTGCTTGCCCAGGAGTTTTCTTCCACGTACACTCTCTATCTGTGGAGCTCAGCTCTTCCAGCCGGTGAATTCCAGTTCTGCAAGATGAAACCGAAACCAAAGCTTGTTACAGATGAAGCAACCTGCCTGTTCTCAATTTTGATGTATGTACTGTTGCGTATGTTGACTCTTACCGCTCATTCACTCTGGAAGCGGATTCGCGTTCGCAAAGCGGTTGCGAACGCGGTTGCATAAAGATCTAGTACAATTGCACGCGCACTTGATGTCATCGAGTGCGCGTGCAGTTGTACTGGATCTTTATGCGACCGCGTTCGCAACCGCTTTGCGAACGCGGATCCGCTTCCAGTGTGATTGAGCGGTTAGTTCCATCGTCCCACAATTAAGTCCGCGGTTGATGAAACGGCGAAACCCGACCACGTTAACGCACGGTGCGGTTGATCACAGCAGAGAAACGTTCAGGGTACCGCCCATTTCGCGAAATCGCGGTAGTCCTGATTGCGCGCGCTTAAAGCCGAAGCGACTATCGTGCTTGAACGAGAGACGTCAGCGTGCGAAAACACCTGTGCCCATAGCATTGTCCGCGAGCACGCCTGCGCCCATAAAAGTATCAGCGAGCAACGATCAGGGATGCCGCAAGGCCATCTTGTACTCGCGCCGCACGACAGAGCCCGTTTGTAGGTACATACCTGTTGCAATGTAGAAGAGCGGCCACTGTGTGCTTGCAGGATTCCGACGTGCCTGCCACGCACGAGCAGACTGCCCTTTCGACTTTGAACTTGCAGCTGTCAGCTCCCGCAACCAGCTCCACGTTGATCTCATGGGGGTCTCCCGTCACGCTGCTCGTCGCGAGGCACAAGGCAGAAATACTCACCTTGTCCTCGGACGATGTCGTTTTTCCGCAGAGGAAAAGGTGGCCTGCTTGAAGTAAACGGTCTGCCTCCTCGTAGCAACGCGAATATTTCGTTGCATTCGCAAAATCCAGAATGCTAGTCAGCAGCAGGGCTCTGCCCGTATCTTCGACCCTCAATACTTCCGTCATTTTGAAACTGCAGCAGCGCCCCTATAGTTAGTTGGAGTCGCGAATAGTGTTGCGAACATCACATTCACCAGAAAGCTGAACTGTTTAACATGGTATGCACGTGACATCATCACACTATAGGCTGGTTGTCATTGTGATTTCTTCTTGCTGAGAAATTCGAATTCGATGGCTGAAAATGCACGCTGCAGGAGGCTCAAGCTCAGTGAAAGCCTAGTATTTGAAAGGCACGTATTATTATTCTTAATGCATCCTCGTGAGGAACGGCGCGAGCGTCTGGCACGACAAAAACGTGTTTTTTTGGCAAGAGCGTTTTTGCAAACAAAGTAGTTTCCGGGGTAACGCTTTTTGGTCTGCGCCAAAGGTGCGGGAAGAGGAACCTTTACAACACAGTATGTTTTTAAAACTAACATCCCCCCCACCACACACACACGAGCACACACTTCTTTTACAGCGAAGCTGTTAAGGGCTAGTTTCCCCAGTATGGTGTCCGTCAGCAAACAAATGATGACACTAAACTTTGGACAGCTACCGCCATCTATAAGTGACGACGGCAATTAGCCAACCGGCGGGCCGGATGTCTGGTTGCCACCGTCGCGCATAGATGGCGGCAACCTCTCCAGCCTTTCCATTCTGGCTTGCCGACTTGTGGCCGGCCATTACTTCATTCCCACCATAGTACAACTTCGCTGGTCTTCCTTCTTCACCCGAGTGGAAAGGCTGAAAGTATTTTTGAGGAATTGTTTCATTTTTTTTGTGTGTGCTAATTCGACAATTTTATTTGTCACTTGTCAACAGCAACCCTTCATTGCTTTTATTTTGCACCCCGTGAAGTTCAAAGGAGTCCTAAAACGATATCGGGTTGAAATGTTCATGACTTTTCCGAGGCGTACTGGTCCTAGTATGGCCCAAGTATACTCGCACAGGCCGCCACCGATTCAGACGCTTCTTTGCCGCGGTGAAATTGCGAGGGTAAAATGAGTCTATTTCTTTTAGTCTTACAAAATTGATGTCGTAATTCTAGGATCGGAACCACCCGCCTGACGACAGTCGAGCGCGGCTCATGGATTGGACAGGAGAACTGCGTGAGCACTTTACATCGGCTCGTAACAATCAGTGCCTCTGCGGACACTTGGGTAGTGGCTCGTGTCCAACCACTGCGATGAGGAGGATAGCCGAATTCTTTTAAGGTTAATTGGCGGCATAAGATAGGCACCGGGCCACGTGGTTGCTTCTGGCTCCGTGTTGAGGGGATGAACGATGCTCATATTTGTTTTTATTGTTTGGCGACTGCCATTGCCTAGAAAAAAGAGCAAAGCGAAGTTCAATCAGTTATTAACGTTAGGGAGTGATCCTGAGTAGTATTTAGTGATGTATGAAAATTGTTTTATACGTCCTTTAAGCAAAATACAGAGGGGGTCGAAACTTGGGCAATAACTTGAGAACGACGCTCGTGTGAGATATACAGCGACTGCCAACGTTCGGCTGTCCCTCTGAGGTCACTAAATTTTTTTTTAGGTATTCTTTCCGTACACACATGTAGCTTTCTGTAACGTCATATTAATAATCGCATTTAGTCATTTCAATATTTCTATTCTCGGGGACATCTTTCGGATGCAGTTCAGCAACAACGAAAAATGTTTGGGTGCCTCAACTATGTAAAATTTGTCTTGAAACATTTTTTGTACTTTCAATAAATACTGTTAAGAAGTAACCCCTGACGTTGATGGCTTGCGAAAATATCCATTAGTTTCCGCTCCGCGCAATAGCAGATGCAGAAAAAAATAAAGGAAAGAGACAGCTGTCGATCCCCTCCTCAACTCACCATTTGAACAAGCGGCCACGTTATCTGATGCTAATTATATACTGTCAGTGTTCATCACAGTCATACCCTAGGCGGCTAGGATTTGGAAAGCAAAAACTTGGGCTGAGCTTCAGATATTGTTAGAGTTGGGCCATTATCATATTTAATTGACATGAGCCGTTACCCGAATGTTTAGCGATGCTGATTGTCATGAACCCGAGCACTCGACTAAAGGTTATGAAAGATCGCTAACGTCACGGTGTCACGTGACTCTCGGTACAAAATCGTGATGTCATGTTGCGTCACGCTGCCAACAAGGTTAATACATCTAGTGACTTCCTCAAATTAAATCGAGTTGACGCGGTGAGTCCCGTGACGTCACGAGGTCACGTGACATTACTTGACATGTATTGACACCAAGACGTCACGCGACAACGTGACACATGGTTAATCTAATGCCAATACAAAAAGTGCCTCGAAAACCCACAATTTACCATACATTGCAATTCTGTATATGACGATTTGATCAATAGATATACAGCCGCCAATTTTTCATTCCCATATGTTCATTTCGTGATACTAACAAAAAAATAAAAAATAAAGTACCTTGAACCGTTTTGAACCGGTTACCGTTATATTTTTTTTCGGTTCGGTTCCGGTTCAGTTTCAAGATGGCGGCGAAGATTTCGGTTCGGTTCAGTTCCGGTTCGGCTAAAAATAACGGTTCTGTTCCGGTTTTCGGTTCGGTTCGGTTCCGGTTCGACACCCTGCGTAATACTTTCGCCGTAGTTCCTTCGGCTGCCACTTGGGGCTGCAGGTGGGGGAAAAAGCTCGACTTTTGCTTTGCGATTATGCAGCGGAATCGCAACATTTTTAATAAAGGAGGTGTTTTCTCTATTCTCAGGGACACGATAAATAACGTAAAAATGACGAGATGCAAATTCTTTTAACCATAAAATTGTTGCACCGCCCCTTTAAAGTAGCTTTCCCGGCATAGCCTAAAAGAAAAAACACCCTGTATGAATGTATTCGTTCGTGCATTCGTCCGTCCAAACTATCCAAATGAGGCGTCCTGACGATCGAGGTGGGGCAGAATAGGTACGCGGTTGGATCCGCTCACCCAGCAGCGTGTTCGTTTAGAGGCTGTTTTATTACCATCGTTTTATTCGATTTCTGAAAGGCGCGAGCGAACGTCCCTGTCTCATAAAGTCGTCTACCCACGGCGTGGAAATGCGATTGTCACACCGCATCACCGGAGTCACTGAAAACTGCGAACAGGTCGGCACTCCCGCTCGCTTATTCAGTCGACCGTGACCGTCGAGTCGATTGATATATTTCCATATAACCTCGGATGCGTGAATTTAGATGGAGCGGTTCTGTCGCTCGACTGACACATTGCATACACCGAGCCATCGCTCACACAAACAAGCCGAACTGCGTGCAACAGCACGCGTGCGGACGAGCCCTTTTTTGAAGAGCGAAGATTCTGCGCAGGCCAAGTTCCACAACGCGCTCCAGTGCAACACGTTCTATACCACAAGGCCGTAGTGCAGGAATGTTGACGTCACCTGCAGGAGGCCGATGCGGGGCACGGATTACACAATTAGACACGAGCGCCAGCGTTCGGCCTGGACACATATTCGGAAAAGCTTGTAAGGAAGTCAATGAGCCGATTTCGACGCTGATTGGCACGTTTTCATGGTCGTTGTATCGCCTGGTTTACGGGGGGAGAGAAAGGAGGAGGAGGGAGGGGGCTGACGAGGTTAGGTAAACTCGCCTCAGTGATTCACGAGCTTTTCTTACCTGCGTAAGCAAACCTAGGAGCCAGCTAAAGGCTACGCGTGATTCACTAAACCATGTTTACCTAAGCCCCCCCCCCTTTAAAACCACTTTTTCTCCCCGTAAACAAGGTGATGTGGCGTTCATGAATACGCGCCAGTCAGATTGTTTTGTAGATAAATGACATGAAAAAAAAACGCCGCTTCCGCGCATGGCAGCGGCTCGGCGGACAAAGGACGAATGCAGGCGAATGTAACCGACATGGATTCCGGCGGAGTTGTTGAGCCGGAAACAGCGTTGCCCGCGAAAATCCGATAACCTTGGAGCCGACAGCTTTTGCGTAGTTACAATGGCTAGACGCGCGCAGCCCCGCAGTTTTCCCCTCTTAATTGGGTGGGGTGACTTCCGCCATCTATCGTCGTGGACAGCCTTCGACGGAGACAGCTGTCTCTGCTGTCTTGGCGAATCCGGTATCTCGGTGTGTCGGCGGCAGCTCTCTCCCTCTGCGCAGCATGAAAGCGCGACAGAGGGTACAGAGCGATGCGCATGACATGCGTCCCCTCGGAAGCGGGCTGTCCACGCCGATAGGGGAGGATTTGGTGCTGTAGGCGCGCCGCCTAACGTAAATGAACTGGGTAGGACGTATTCTCCAAATGTAACTCCCACGTTGGTATTTCCTCTTTGGCAAGTCTTCTCTCTCTCTATTCTCCAAGTATTTGGCTGCACCAGGGTCTCCTTCTAGCGCCTTGTACCAACACCGTCTACATACACACGAGTGTGTGTGTGTGTGTGTGTGATGCGATGTAGAAGAGGAAATAGAGACAATCGTGTGTGTGGGCTCATGATGGCCTCTCTTTCCTCTTCTACATCGCCAACACACACACACACACACACACACACACACACACACACACACACACACACACACACACACACACACACACACACACACACACATCTCTCTCTCTCTCTCTCGTGTGTACGTAGGCGGCTGAAAACGGCACCGGCCAGAAGCCCTTTTCTGGATTGGTTTGGCGTCGTGACGTCGGAGAGATGAGTTGGTGTCGTAAGAGAGAGAGAGAGGGTAAGAAAGAGTGAAAATCCGAGAGAGAGAGAGAGAGAGAGAGAGAGAGAGAGGAGGAAACGGTGCAGCGTTTACCGAGTGAAAAGCGAAAGCGCGGGACTGCGACGAGGCGCGCAGTCTGGTGAAAGGCTTGAGAATCCGGCATCGGCATGCCGCGCGTGCATCACGTGGGCGCTCTGCGCGGGAAATCACGCATCCTTGGACTTGGCCTCTGCCTTTCGTCTGCGCTCGCTGGCAAGCCCGTCGCCGCTCTTGCTTTAGCTATGTCGCCAGTTATTCGAGGCATGGGGTTGGTTGTGTGAGGACACCCTCTATAGGAGGAGGCGGCGAGCTCATTAGAGACGATGAAAATAAAAAAAAAAGAAAAGAAGATATATAAAAAAATATACATGTATACCGCGTGGATAATTAAACGTCGTGAGCGCGCCTCGCCGTTACGACACGATTTGCTGGAAATAAGAGACAGCCGCCCTCGCTGTCGGCGTCTGTTCGTTTTTGTACGCTGGCGTCATCGCGTGGAAGTTACGCGGATGAGCGGAGCTCTCTGTTCACGCGGCGTTTTGCCGAGTCCGTCGGCTTTCTCGGGGCACGAAGTCTCTCGCCTCCGGGGTGATGCAAGTCTTCCTTACTTGTGCGAGTGCGTGTTGTACACACACCCTCCAGATGCGGAAAACCTCCGCTTCTCGGGAGGGAAAGACCGCACACGCGAAGCGCGGACGGATTGCCCTTCAAGATGTCCAACGAGACAAGATGTTCACCGGGTGGTCATGTACACCGAGGTCAAACCTTGCAAAGCGACACAATGTTTAACGAGTCCAAATGTTCACCCGTGTCAAAACGTCCAAGGAGACAAAAAAGAAAGAAAAAAAAATGTCTGGCTTAGTTGCATTCTTTTAAATGCAAGGAAGGTTCGATAGCACTATGCTCCTTCCGTTCACCCCTGTCGATAGCTTATGAATGAACGGTGTGTAATAAACAGTCAATTCATTAAGGGGGGGGGGGTTCTTTTCCACGCGCCGAAATGCCATTGATCGCTTGCGCTTTGACGCCAAACCAAGAGCTCCACATTAGGTCCCATGGCTTTGCTGCGCAGTGAGACCAACACCAACACGAGCAAGCAAGGTTCGTGTAGGATCACCATTGAACACTATCGCTTTAAAATGTTTAAAGGAGCAAGACGTCGAATACGAAACACGTTTCGACTTCATGAACGGTCTGTCGCTTGACGTTTTGACACGAGTGGAGATTGATACGAGTAAAGTCGATAGACACTTCGTCTGGTCGGACTTTTTGACCTCTTGAATCGTTCAGCATGTTGTCTCTTTGGACATGTTGGCATGTTTGGAAATTCTAACCTTCTGGAAGGGTAAGGGTGACCTCGCAACTTGGCCAAATGTCGTTTGTCAACCGGAGACATCACAGGTGGATCCTTTCTGGGGAACACCTGGGACCAACTCAGTGTCACTGCACTATTTATTTATGTCATTTATTTATTATTTATTTAGAAATACTGCCAACCTCAGGGAGGGATCATAGCTAGAAAGAGCACTAAAATACATACATCATAATTCACATTTCACCGTCCCAACAACCGCGAAAAAATGCTAGTGATACCACATCAGATAGGCCGAAAAATACTGTATCGGTGTAGGACTATCGAAAATATGCAGATTAATACTGTACTTGATCGAATGAATCAAAGTCTGCGAAGCCGCTGAAATACAAAATCCTTTGGCGGAGCCTTGGTACGGGATACAAGATATAATACATTAAAATTCTCGTCCGATCATCAAATTTGCATAACTTGTCGAAAGAGAGGAAGAAAACACGACACAGCACACACACACACACACACACACACACACACACACACACACACACACACACACACACACACACACACACACACACACACACACACACACACACACACACACACACACACTTACACGTGCATACATGGCAATCGAGTAATCCTATAGCGCACACATCTAAGCAATAAGGCATCTAATTGCGTTTGAAATGATGCGATGGTGGAGCTCTTAGTAATGGTATGAACAAGTTGATTCCACTCTCTGATAGTTAAAGGGAAAAAAAAGAGTGACGGAAACCACCGTAATGCTTTGTTGTGCTTGTGCCAAGTCGGGCTAGTATAAAAACAAATTCGACAAAGTTCGTCAATTTAAATATAACCCCTCAAAATTAGATACGGAAAGTTAAGTCTTAGCTGCTTGGCTCTTCTAGTTAGGGTTAAAAGACGTGCTTTCTAGAAAAGTTCCCTTGGTAGCTCCATACCACCGTATTTATTGAAGACAAAACGTAGTATTACCTTTCGCCGTATATTTTGAATCTTATTAATGTTAGCCTTTGTATAAGCGAGCTTAACGATGTTAGCTGGTTCGAGTGTAGGTCTAACAAGACTGGTGTAAGCTGGGAGCTTTGTAGCAGTGGTGGCGAGTTTCAGTGTTCGTTGTATATGCACATGAGACTTTTAAAAGCTTTCGACGTTACATAATTTACCCGAGGATCCCACTTTATGTCGGAGGTGCCTAAAGCGGGTCTCGGCGTGTATGCGCTTACAAGGGGGACAGCTATTGGACACGTCACAATTCCGCCTTGTGACGTCACGAGTGTGCACTGCCGCGGACCGTTCGCTGCGATCCTGGCGGAGGTGCAGCGATAGGGGTAGGTGCGGTGGTGCGCAGAAATCTAAACTACAGCCAAAATGTAAAAAAAAAAAGATTACATTTTTTATTTAAATCAGATTTATTTGATTTTTATATTTAAACAAAAATCACATGGTTTAAATCACTTCAGCTAGAAAAGATAAATGCCATTGGGAAGCCAACACTGGTAGCCAAACGGCAAATATAAAATATTTTCAGTATTGTGTTGGGGAAAAGTGTTTGATTTAAATCATCATAGCCGCATCGGTGCGATGTAAATCACGATTTAAATCACCGTGGTTGTTATTCTCCACCCTGCAGCCTACAGAAATCTCGCAGACCGTTGTCATACGGGAGGCGCCTCTTCTGCTGTGCCTCGCTCTGCAGCTGGTCAGACGACGCAAACTTGAGCGTCCAAACGGACGGAATGCTGCGGCGGCGGCGACCCCTTTCGCCGGCGCTTTTCCAACCAACCAGCAAGGATCGAGACTGCTTGTGTCCTAGTATTTTCCGGTGGCTCCTTTCGTCATTTCGGGGACCCTTGCGATGCATGGACGGTACAGGACAAACAAATCGCAGTCGCGTTCCAAGCACAGTGAACCCCGGCGTAAGTGATGACGTCATAAGATGGCGCCGTACTCCGGACAAACTTTTCTGAGGGCATTGTTACGTACAAGTGCAAGGGGCACGATACGAGGTAAGAACTCGTCGCACAAAACAGTGAAAAAGAAAAACATCTTTTTTTATGCAACTTGTATTTTCAAAATATGGTCAATAATACTTTCATAACGCGATGATAAAATTCTGCTACGAAGTTGTACAAAGTGGTTTCGCTTTCAAAGTAGACGACACAAGGTGTTCGAGTGTACCTTCGAGCAAAGGAAGTGCCTTCGTGCGCTACTTCTTGTCCAAACAAAGCGTTCTGCCGAGCTGCGGTGCCTTCCCCTGCACTGTATAGACCACAGCGGCGTAGATTACGAAGAGCGTGGTACTGCCTGCCCGCGTGGACGCTTCTTTCGCGCCGCCGCATCTTCGTTTTCCCGCCACGACGCCGTCCGCGCCTTGTGCTGCTGCGGGAGCAGAAGAGCGCGGCGCCGGGAGCGTAACAACGAAAGTGGCCATGGTAATAAGGGGCAGGGTCAACGCGACCGGCGGCCAGGTTCAACGAAAGAAAGAGGAAGCCGCCACGCAATCCGAGGAAAAAGGCGCCACCGCACGCAACTCTTCAAGGCAGGCGGCCAAGGCAAACGCAGCCATTCCCAGCGACGCTGGCTGCGGGCGACCACGGCAGGCGCCCGGAATGTCAAGGAAGGGACCCCTTTCCACCCCGTAAAAACGAGAGGCTTCCTTTCCCTCGTCTGCAGCGGTAGCCCAGAACACACACACACAGATGCACGCACCGTGAGGCTCAAGGACAACCGCCGGAAATGTTGATGAACCAGAACCGTTGGCGAGTTGGAACGGAGCCAAGAGAGCCCCGCCGCTGACGCTCGCAGCGCCACAAAACGTCCACCGTCAGTCTTCGTCATCCGTCTGTCGACCGTCGCGAACTTTTAGCAAACGTGAGGTTCGACGACGAACGTCGAAGTGCGACTACTTCGGCGAAACTTCGAACTCCAACGAAATTCGACCAAGCTCAGCTTCCTCACATCGTTGCGCTACTTCTACGCAAACAGTTCGAATTTTGGGCATTTATAACGTATTTTATTTTACAGAGATAGAAGAAAGGCGTCAAAAAAGACGAATGATTATAAAGTAACTATTAATAGGAAGTTTTAATAGATCGTTCCGATACCGCTAAGAGGCGTCGGTGGAATAGCGAGCATCGTTATCGGAGTTATCGGAAAGATCTACCAAAAGTCCTCTGTAGATCTTTCCGATGCATCCGATAACAACATGCACGCGCAATGCACGCGCAAAGGCGTCGGCGGAGTACCGGCTGTCGTTATGAGAGTAACCAGAACGATATACTAATACTGCCTATTGTTTGTACGATATAAATGGAAACGTGCGTACTTTTAATGCTTTGGTAAGTTCAATAATGTGTAGGAATGAAACAATATACCCAACGTAGCTTTTGAAACAATATATTACACAAAATATATTGCTATTTTTCTTCGCCAAGTGGCGTCAGCTCGTCTTTCAATGTTCAAGCACACGCAGGAATGTCGAACTTCAGTCGAACTCTTGTCGACCTCCGCGTTAGAAGTTCGAAGAAGTCGAACCTGGATCGAACTCGAACCTGGGCAGGTTCGAAAGGTACACTGATTACACCCCGCATGGAGTCACCGTCGGTGTGGTAGCGGAAACGAGGGCAGGCTCATTGCGAGGAGCAGAGTTGGTTAACCGTGCTGCTACCATTACGGTGATCGAAGCCACGAAGCGAACGAGCCGTTTTGTGGCGGCCATATTTGCTCCGTTTCGGCGTAACTGGGCTCTAACCCGACAACGGGCGAAGGCTCTTAGCACTCGTGAGCCAATCACAGCAACGGAGCGAAGCAGACGACGGCTTCACTCAAAAAGGCGTGCACTCCGACGGCTCGTTGTGACGAGTCGTCACGACGAATTTCTCGGCCTTTTTGGCGACTGCTGCGAGCACGACAGACGCCATCTTGGAAAGCGTATCTGCGTAAAATGGTGCGGCTCGTAAAAAGGCAGACTTTACGATACGGCGGCTGAGATGTGCGAATGCCAGTTCAAATCGAATAGCGCGGTGTCATCCCTTGCATTGACGCTGTTCGGTAAACTGGTTGGCGTCGGCTTTCTCTTCCACTGTGAAGGTGACGAATGACGCACTGCTATTCGAATTTCGAACCGGTATTCGCACACCCCTGCTCGAAATGATACCAAGCTCAGCTGTGTAACATCACCGCAAAGCAACACGCAATACATGCTGTGTGAAACGCTGGCTATTTTTTTCTTTTTTTGATTTCTACGAAGTTTTAAGCAGCGTTTTGGTTATGATGACGAACCAAGTCATCTAGGCATCGCTCACTGCTGTCTCAATCCGCAAAACTGAATAATAATAAAAAAACGGAAAAAAAAACGAGTAAAGATGGTGCGAAGCATCTCATCTGCACGACGAGCTTCCAGTCCCCCCCCCCCCCTCCGCATCCCCCCTCCCCTTTTCCCTCCCTCCCCTCCCCTTTTTTTAGAGAGTGGTGTAGTAGGTTTTTCAAGGTCAGGAGCTCAAACATTGATCCGGTTCGCGCCAAAAATAGAACCAATGGCGTTGCCCCTAACAACAGCTCGATAGAAAAATAATAATAATTGAACATCGTATAAAATTATGTTAGGAGGAAAGGGAAATAGCAAGTCTGAATAAACTTTAACATAAATTGGCGAATACTGTTTCTGGGCCATAAGGCTTAATTGTAAACGTAATGAATCAGTTTATTCTGAAATCTTTTTGGACGATGTGCACACGGTAACATACGAAAAATAGAAGAAAAACTCACCAGCCATTATAAACCAGTTATGCCGATAATCGAACACGTTTGCTAGGGTACAACCATGATCCGTGTTTATTTTACCTAATTTTATCTCCATAGACGATTTCAAAATCTTCGTTAATTTTATTTTTTATTAGTAATTCGAAGCTTAATGGATATTGTTTATTCTTTTGCTTCGTACAAAACACAAATAAATCGCATCATATTTTGCTTTTTAAGCCCAGAAATGCAATATCAGGTCACTCGACTGTCCACGAATCTTGCCTCGAGTAGCGTGATGTTCCGAGTTTCTTTAATTCTTCAAAAATGCGCGAGTCACCTAGAAATTTCGTAGCACAGCTCGTCACTGGCGTACATTTTACTTTTCACGCAAACCGTTCAACGAAACCTTCGTGCGAACACGAAAGAACTAGGAGGAAGTTAGGCCAGACCAGCCAGCCTATCTCTGATGCCAGAAGTCATTCACGTTGTGGCACGTGAAGTGTCAACACTCTGACAACTTGATGTCCCCACCTTACGTACAGTAACGTACTTCGATATATATATATATATTTTTTTTTATTCGATTGGTAATTTTTGTAGAATGCGCTATGCCCCATACTGACAAAAATATGTAACGCGTACTCTGTCGCAGCACCGCTGAGTCTGCGACACCGGTGGCGGAAGAGTATTTGCTAAGCGTCTCGCGCACAGCCTCAACAGAGACGCCGCAGCACAATCACCGTGACGTCATTCCTCCTTCCGCTCCGTCTTCCCATCTATCCGCGCCGACTCCTCGCCGGGCTCCGACCTCCGCGGCTCAGCGGAGGAAAAACAAAGATAGCCGCCGGTCGAACGGAAGAGGAGAGCAAGGAGTAAAAAACGGAGAAGACGCCATGACGTCACAGGGAAGGGAGGATCCCAATTGGCCGAAAGCGGAGGGCACGTGACGCCCCTGAAAAGATTCTGGCCGCCGCGCCGCGGCGCGGCTGTGGTCGCTCTCGTTTTCAAGGTCGGCGGGGCGACGGGCTCTTGTTGCTCGTTCGTCGGTCTGCCGGCTACATGGTAGCGAGGGCGGCCGGCGCACAGGGATGAAGATGAAGCGGAGTCGCCGCCGTCGTCGTCGTCGTGCCACTGCAATCGATCGCTTCGTCGCTGCTGCAGCTGGAATGGCACGGCCAGATACGCGGGGTACGAGGGAGAGGAAGGCAAGGAGGGGGAGAGAGGATCGGCAGCCATTTTGGAATGTCGTAACCAGGCGGCGAATCAAGGTTGCTTGCTTGCTGCTGCGGCCGCGCGAGCGGCGGTGGCACTTTCTCGCGCTTTCTGCGTTTATCTGCTTTTTCTGGTTGTTCCGCGGTTCTTTGAGTAGCGCTTTCGATCATCCACTCTCCGGGGTGCTGCTGCCGTTTTCGACATTGACTGCAAATACTTTCCTGTACTTTCTTTCACTTTCAAGGCTAGCAGACACGCAAACACAGCAGGCATACTTCTACCGCATTGCCATGGGGGACAGTTTTTGCGTTTGTTTTGAATTACGAGGCAGTAACACACCCACAAAAATATCATGAGACTAGCGCTGCGCATTCAGTGCTGATTGATTGGCTCCCTCGGCTTCGGTGGCAATGCCATTTGGGGGGGGGGGGGGGGGTGTCAGTATTATTATTATTTTAGCATAACAACTCGTACCGGAGTTACACAGGGTATGAGAAAATTAGTATATCGTTATATGAAAGTCAACAATGAAGAACGCACGAAAAAGTCCATAGAACTTTCCTACATCCATCAAGAAAACAAGTTTTACAAAAGGTAAACAAAAGAAAATATTTACACAAGAGAACTAGGAGAAAATTACGGTATAAGTACAAATTAAAATATTCGGTTAGTTCCGCATTAAATCTTGTTTGATCAATCTGGGTCACGATGCTGTTAGGCAAGTTGTTCCAATCTGCTATCGTTGCAAGGTTGATTACAGCAATAACACAGATGAAGCAACAATGGGGAGAACTTCAGGCACGCTATCAGTGCGGGGGAAAATACGATCGGATAGAAATAGCAATAAAACCCTGATGACGCCACGGTTATGATTGTAAACTTCATGAAAGAAAGACAGTCGTGATTATTTCCTCTCGAATGAGAGTAAATCGATGTAGCCTGCATTCTTAGCGAAGTAATGCTGGATTCTCGAGGGTAATCGGTACAAAATTAATCTGAGTGCGCGAGTTTGTATTGGACATCTAAGCAATGCTTGATACCAATGGATCTTCTCAGGAGGATCACACGAACGTTGCATGGTCGAGTTGTTGTCTGCCAAGTGTAATATACATATGCTAGCGGTTTTACTGACGACGGTCCCAGCCTTAGATTGCGTCGAAGATATCTGAGAGAGCAGTAAGCATTGAACATAATCATAATGTGTGCTATATGGCTGTTTCACCATTCCGCTAGATAAATGAATGCCAAACTATTTATAAGGCAAACACGTCGTGATCGGGTGGCTGCACAAGGTGTAAGTGCAAAAAGAAGGATCTATGCGCGCGTGTGGATGAAACGGGTTGTGTTTGAAAGGAGCTAATCGTCATCCTCGCCACTTCTTGAGTTTCGTCATCTCTTTAAACACGTTCATAAAACAAAGAGAGAGAGAGAGAGAGAGAGAGAGAGAGAGAAGAGAAGTAGTGATTTAAGAACACTGCCTTGGGGAACTCCGGATGAGACTGGACACTTGAGGAGGGCTAATAGGTAATTCCAGTGTACTGAGGACGATTGCTAAAAATTCTCCAATCCAGGTTGTTACCGATGGTTGAAGCCGGTGTTGATTTAGCTTAAAGCTTAAAAGCTTAAACCAGTCCAATGATTTTTGGACTGGTTTGAACGAACCTCATCGAACGTAGAAACATGGACGAAACATTTTTTCCCGGAAATTCGAATTATGTTGGGAATTATAAGCAAATTAAAATTACCAAAAGAAGCAAAACATCTTTTGCTCCGTCACACAAACGGCAAAATTCAATGATTGGCTTGTTGCCATATTTATTACTCATGCTTAAGCTAAATGAACTTAACCTTCAACCATCGCTAACATCTTGGATTGAAAGGCAACTGGCTTGTTTATGAAATGCACAGTAACTTAGGTAATAGCCTATAACCTCAGTTACCATGTTTTTCTTGAACTAACCAGTTGTGTTTTATCAGAATATGAAAGTCAAAAACCATGCTGATTAAAAAACAAAGCAAGTAATTATTTTCGATTAGATTTATGACGTTTGAGTTAGTTATTTGCTCAAGAGCTTTGCGTCGCACACTGGTGAGAGAAATGGGACAATACAAAGAGGGTAAAGTTGGACCGCCTGTTCTGTAGATTAGGTATACTAACTCGGTCAATTTTCCAATCTGTAGGAATCTGCTCACAAGACAAATGTTGCTCAAAGATAAGTAATAGGAAGCGAGCTCAGATAAATTGTTTTCCAGTAGCTTGACAATAACTTTGCCATCGCCAAAACTGGATGAGAGTCTGAACCTTTTTTTTTGTAACGTTAATAATACCGGATAAGTGGTTTCAACTGCCATAAATAAATAGTGATTTCAAAGCATACTCGGGTAAATTGTTTTAAAAATTCCATTCCATTACAACCACAACGACCTGGATTCAAAAGTAGTTAGATTATAATTATAATTACTAGCGCACAAAAGATTAATTGTTATTGCTAAATAATTACATTACTTTCTTAAAGAAGTGCATCATTTTATGCATTACTTTAAGAAAGTAATGTAATTGCTCTGCAATTACTTTACTGTTAAAGGTGTTCGACTTCAATGAAGTTGATATGATGGGATTTCTCCGAACTTAACCATATTTTTTCATTCATCATCTGGCTGCTTTGGATACAGCATAGTAGGGGATTTTTCATTAATCACATTTTGTTCCATTGATTCACTGACTTCATTAAGAATGCGATTAGGAGTTGCATTCTGAGTATGACATGGGTCATATGTTTTATTAGTTTTCAACACTACCAAGATTGTTTGTGTTATTTTTTATAAGGGCAGTTCAAAATAAGCGGTCGATATGCTATAGAGACAATAGGCGATATGCAAAATTCTTGCGAGCTATCATCATCACGCCATTAGGAGCCGCCATAAAGGGGCGGGGGGGGGGTTGTTGTTTAGTTTCGAAAAGAATGACGGCCGCGAAATTCTGGAAAAAGAATTATCAGCAACGAAGTCACTCAAGCAGTAAAGTCGGCCATCCAAGTCAGTGAACGGTCTTCATCGAAGATGTGCTGTGAAGGCTTCGTACTGGACTCGCAGCATGTGATCAAATTTTAGTTTCACGACTCCCACCTTGCCGGGACCATTGTCTCTCGTGCGAAACTATCGGTACGGGAACCCTTCAATATGGAGGAAATTTGATAATTGGTCATAAGTACACCAGATGGCGCTTCTATTTGCGTATGGTCTATTACGAGCATTAAGCCTCACACGGTGCCACATGCCTGCAAGCATGCGTAGCGGGCGCGTGGACGTAGCATTGACAAGCTTGTAAAGGCACGCACTTGCCAGCACGAGCATGGCGGTGGCCAGATGCCCAGCTTGCAATCGTCTGTCGGCACAGTAAGAAATCTAATAGAGGCTCACAGACTGTTAATCATTCTGGAAATTAGCGGCATGAGTTTTGATAAGATATTTAATGATACATCCCAATTGACCCTTTTCAAAAGTGCACGCCATCTAGTAGCTGCTGGGCCAATTGTCCGAGTCCGCCATTGTTCGGCCACGTACTCTGATCTCGCATTGGACACGAGTGATGCGTCGGCGTTCGGTGAGGACTCGGATCCAATCAGACGCTTCGTGGCTAATGGATGGATGGATGGATGGATGGATGTTAATGGCTATTCCCTTTGTAACGGGCGGTAGCTTGCGCCACCTAGCCTAAGTCTGAAAAAGACAAACATATGATTCCTCCCGCCCTTCTAAGCCAATTTTCTTCCCCTATCACCAGGCAGTGTGAAATATCACCAGAATGATCTATAAAAAACTCAAACAAAAAAATCGCCATTTTGTCTTCGGGTTTAACTTTGTTGGCATTATTCCAGCACCAGACCCACTGGGGGACAGGGTTGAGACTTTGGGCTGGAGCCACGCGGGTGGGAGTTCCAGTTTTCCTCTGTCCCGCCTATCCCCATCAGTGCTATATAGTTAGTTGTGCATCATCCAAATTTTCCTTAGATAATTTCCACCAATCTTCTAATCGCCTCTTTGGGACTGTAATCCTTTCCTCTTCCGTCCTTCTATTGGCGGTCGCCAAGAAACGGCGACGGCCAGTGTTCCTTGATGGGGTTTTGATTGTTTGCGCTGGGCCCACGGACGGCGCCCTGACCCAGTCTCAGCGCTCTCGAAGCCCTGCGATTTGGCAGAAGGGCAGTGAGGCTGGCACCCGGTCTTTCAGAGCGCAGCTCTTAAGCGTCCGTTTCCGGGTTGAGCGGCATCGCCGTCGCCATCGGCGTCGGCGTAACCGCGCGTTGCATTATATATGGGACGTCACAGTTTCCCCGCTAAATTTAGCGGGGAAACTGAATTGGTGTTGAGGTCACGTGACGTCAATTCTCCCGCTAAATTTATCGAGAAAACGTAACCGCTAATTTAGCGGGGAAATGTTCGCTAAACTTCTTGCTAAATTTAGCTGGAAAATGTTCACTAAATTTCCTGCTAAATATAGCGGGAAATTTAGCGAAGATTTCCCACTAAAGAGGAGGGAGGAGGACGGTACGGAGGGAAAGGAAGGGCATACCTTCCCCTCCGTACCATCCCCTCCTCCTCCTCAAAAGCTGCGCTCTAATTTCGCATCACAGAGGATTTGTAAAGGTCTTCCATTCTTTTGACGTAGAACTACGTTTTTGTAGCGTTAGCTACACTGGCCGAGGTTGAGCAGGTTCGCGTGGCTCTCATAATGAGCCGTGTTCATTATGAAAGCCACGTGCCGAGCGCGGCCACGCGCCCGCGCGAGCCACGCGCGGTGGCGGTGGCTCTCCGCCGCCGCCGCGCGCCTTGCATAATGAGCACGGCTCGCATCATGAGCACGGCTCATTATGAGAGCCACGCGAAGCTGCCGCCGCGCGTTCCGCCGCCGCCGCGATTGCGTCACCAGTCCGCGCATTTCAGAGGAGTACTGACGTCATAGCCGCGGCAGACGCGCTGGCGCCGCCGCGTGCCCAGCTGTGCGCCTCCGTTGCGCAGTAGCCAAGTCTGACGCTGCACCGGAGCCGCTTGATAGCGACTCTCATTTTGTGCGCATAAGCTCACGCTACGTATATCCTGGCATAGCCGAGCTGAGCCACCGCAATTTTTTCGCGTTTGGAAGGGGTTGTAAACTTGGAAGATCAATGTCACGAAAACTTGGTCACGGAAGTGACGTCACACACAGATAACTGCCGGCCTCCTAATGCACTATATAGACCTTTGTCCGGAAGTGCTCTTTTTAGCCTCGACCGCAAGGAGCAAAAGCGAACAATAATCTCGAACCCAACGCTCGCGCGAGAGGGGACTGCGTTGGCCCGCACAGCTGCTTCCCGTCGTAGGCTTCTTTGCTGGTGTGCCGACTGACGTTTCGCCGGCATCGGTCCTGTTTACCGCGGTATGTGAGTATAGTGCCCGTAACGTGAGAGCCGTTTGTCCATACGCCACTTTGCCGCTGTTGGTTTCCATCTCAGCCGAGCCAGAAAACATCTCGCGACGAGCTGACCGCGCCGCGAGTGACGAAGAAAAAGCAAACATGGCGACGGTTTGTACGATTGCTTTGGTGGCTCCGGTGTTGCGTGTCTTCAACGTCCTCGTGAGAAGATTTCCTGCCCTTCGAAGCACCACGAATGCAAGCACCACGAGTGGCACGAAATATGTGGAATCGTCGTCTCAACTCAGATAAGCAGGCCTTTACGAGCAACGACGATGCCGAGCAGGCGCTCGGCACCGTTGTGCCGTCCGATGTTCTACAGCGCGAGGTATTTTCTGTTTATCATTTGGAATGGCTTCAAGAGTGGGAAATGAATCTGTTCGGCGGATTGTTCACGCCGACGCGAGTGCCCTCCGTTGCAGTGCCGTTGTCGCGCAAAGTGCAGAGAAAACCGGGTGGCGATGGCGGCGGTGCTCTTTGATCGCTCTGATCTTGCGCCGTCGGGTTCATGAAGTCCGGAGTAAACGTACGTACGTGCGTCTGCTGGATCGGTGTTTTGGACTGCCTCAAAACTCTTTATACGCGCATTTTCCTTGTGAAGCTTAGTAGCTCATTACACCTCGTCTGTCGACTGCGCTCATTTGACTATGACGCACGAGCCTGCATGATGTGAATTTCACTGCCTATGATCTTTGGTGCGCTGTAACGGGGGCTAATAAAATATCACCGCGAACTTCTGAACAAACGAGTCGAAGTTTCGTCTGTTGTCATAACTGATCGCCTATCAGCAATATTAATCAGTGGCGTTCCTAGACTCCGCCCCAACAGGCACCCTGCTTCGTTACCCGATAGTAAGTGTCTCCTGGTACCTCGTGAATTCCAGCTCCCACTTCAAGTAAGTATACTGCCATCCTTTAGAACTGGCAATTAATAGTTTCGAACCCAGACGCTCGCAGCGTGTGTGTGGTGGGGGAAGGCGATAGACCGCGACTTTTCCCTAAGTACTAGCACGTTGCCGGCGTCGGTCTTGTTTACCGCCGTAGTAATGTATCAGAGCAATCCGTCCGGACCGGCACTCGTGCCGCTGTTGGTTGTACGAACAACCAGAGGAAACGCAGGGTTCTTTTGGACACCCACTGCCCGTCACGCAATTGCCTAAGAAGCGAGTGCGGATGCGACGTCTACGGATTCCACAAGTTTCCGTCCCATGGCTTCTCGGCAAGAATGGACAGCTGCACTCGGAAGAAAAAACTTCACTCCGAGCAAGAACTCAAGGTGAGTGCCAGTGTGGCAACTATTCTTTCTATGCGTACGTTTGGCATGCGTGATGGATACAGCAGGTGGTCACTTCTCCGTGATCAGTCGGCAGGTCGTTTACGTCGTGTACGTACGCTAGCTACGAATGGTACCTTCGTTTCGGGTTTCGGTCACTTATTTCGGCTCGGCAGAAAGGCAAGTAGATCGCGAAAATCGGTCTCAAACGTGCCACGAATGTATAGTCGTATGCAAAAGCCAACAATCAAGCATTTGAAAGCTACATGAAAGCGGTAGCGAAATATTTACTTCGCAATGAACCCGCACTGAAACGCGGATGTCAAGGGTCAGCAGATACCGAGAACATCTAAGACAAGAAAGGTTTTCCCTTGTTTTCTTGATCGAGATGGGTTCTCGAATGTTCCACGGCATCTTCACTGTTGAAGAACGGGCCACGGAGGCTTCTGGTGAAGACATCTTTCACGATGTGTCGGTGCATTCGGACAGCCTGCCGCATCCAGCACCCCAAATCAACGCCGCCAACGCAGCCCCCCTCCCTGCCTGCCTGTTCTTTCCGCGTGGTGGCGCGAGCGTAGATAAACATGGCGGCGCCCTGGAATTGGCGCGGACACTGGTCTATAGGTATGCGCAATAGACAATTTCAGCTCCCATTCTCACTCTCCCTGATATTCGCACCTTCCGAAGGACCTGACGACCATGACGTCATCGTTGAGGTCGTCCTAGAGCGTCTAGAGGTCGTCCTAGACGGACGCTATCGCATTTCATAGACAACCAACAATAGTGTTTTCTGCACCAATTTCTTATCTGCTGGCTTACTCGCTTCAGATCGACGCTCTCCTGTTCGATTGTAACGGTGATAGACGCCGTTCCGGCAGCCGTGGTTCTACAATCTTCGCTCATCGCTCTGGACAGCGGCTGAGCGGCCGATGTCGCGTCCTCTCCGGCACAGGCAGTTCACGCGACTCTCAAACGCGACTCGGCGGACCTTGAACTCCCCCCCCCCCCCACGCACACACACAGATACACACATGCAGCATAGTACACGCATGCACCGACCAATTGTTTTTTCGTCCCTCAATGATTTTATTTATTTATTTATTTATTTATTTTATTTAGTCGAAACTGCACGGGTCTCAATTGAAAGTCTCAGCGGGAGTGGAAGTTTTCATAATAATATATGCATAGTGAAAACACACTCGAAATGCGATCAATCATATACCTGATGAAGTGCGTTATCAATACTGGTGAGTGATAAAGGCGTGGCAATTTCATTTGACAGTGAATTCCTACCTTGAATAGCCTCGGGGAAAATGGATATTTGAAAACATTATGTTTGAATATTATTGTTGAATTGATCTGGTGGGGTTGATTGTTGCCGATCAGGTCGGTGAAAAAGGTGTTATATTGCTCGATGCGAATATAAACTTGCCGTGGATAAAAAGATACAGAAGTGTTCAGCTATTAAGTTCTGCCTAGTTTCCAACGCCTTCATATTTGCGTCCGTAATCAAGTTTATGGATGAAATTATTTCACGAATGAATTTTCAAGCTGACAAGATTACTAGAAAAGTAGCTGTCATTGTGCAATTACCGAGGCTGAAGTAAATAAAAATTATGATACAGTTACTTTTGTAGTGAACATTAGTGATTACAATTATAGATTATTAGATAAGGCTTATTAAATTAGAGTAATTCGGTGATTTGAATTATTTCCCAAGTATGTTTTAAAGCTTATGAAGATGAAGACTCCGCCCCCGCCCCTTTTTTTCACTCACACACGCACGCACAAACCGGGACGGCCAACGTACCATCTGAAAGCAATCCGTGTTTTGCCGCACCAGGTGTGGGCACTGCTCGTGCGAACAAACGAGATTAGCGTGAGCGTCTGTCTGAGCACGTGCTTTGCCGACGTCAGCACCCTCCCCTCTTCCACTCCCAAAGTCACGATATCTTTTCAGCATGACTTGTGGCGCCACCTCTGGATAGGGGCACGCACCGACGTCGACCTTTTCCGTCTCGCTCCTGCAAGCTTCAAATTTTTTTTCCAAATTATATTTTTGGAACAATGCAACGCCTTGAAATTTGACGAAGCTGAATCTTTGGAGATGAAAACGCCCAATGAGTGCAAGACGGCAATGTTTTTGCGGCTGAGCATTGGGAATGTTCATGTACCGACCAACCTGTACGAGGCACGCTTGTTCATCATAACCCACGAGTTTCTGCCTACGCTCACCAGTCATCATCTTCAAGCACGGGGGAAAACATATAGATGGGGTTATGAGAGCGCATATTCACACACTACACAGACTACTGTCAGATAAAGGACGCGACAGATTGTGAGCACAGGGTATACGAATATCGAATTTTTCGACTGCGAATCCAATTCGAATGTTAACGAATACAAATCGAGAGTGTCGAACCGAAATTTTTATCGGTTCGGTTCGGGTTCGGGTTCACGGCTTTCGGTTCGGTTCCGGTTCAGTTCCGGGGAGTAAAAAATAACGGTTCAAACCGGTTCGAACCGGTTCGAACCGGTTTGAACCGCTAAATTGAGAATATATTTTCCGCGTTGTTCTGGCAATATACACTATTTACGCCGTGAAACAATTAACTATATAGTTTCTTCGATCGTCCGTGAAATTTACTTTTGTTTTCAGGTACCAAAAGTATGAAAATCAGTTATTTAATTTCGACGCAAGAGTAGAAGGAAATCTACATTAACGTACATAACGTCGTGTTCATACGACTCAACATCCCTTTGTTTACCTGTAACATATATTTTACCTGAATCAAAATGTTTAGGTACAAAAGTAAAGACTTGAGCTTGTTGGTACATACCTGTAAATAGATCAGCTTGAAATTTAGAACTATAATGTATTTTCTCGTCCTTTCTTCGAGTTTAAGTAAAATTATAAATTTCAAGCTGATATATTTACACGGTATAAAATGTTGTCGCGAAGTGTGGTAGGTCGCCTAAAATACCCGTGATTAGTACAACTTTCTGTCGCAGTATTAAAAGTGAAAACGTGATAGTGTCCTTGAACTAAGGAATTAATTACATAACATAAAATTATAAAATGAGCACCTCGTAGCCATATATATCATGACATATGGTTTAAAAAATACGCTTCACAATATATATGTAAATGATGACGTCACAACTCAGCTAAAAGCAATAAAATTTTCAAAATGTCACAAAAGTTTTAGGATAATTCCTTTCAGTCTATTTTTTTATAGAAACACCGAGTGGCAATCAAAATGCTTGTTGTTCTAACCAAACATTGTTTACACTCAGCAGCGCATGCATGCGACTAATCATGCAACAAGGAGTAATCGCAATTGTTCACACTAATCTAAACGCACCCTCTCACTCAGATCGAATCTGGCCCAAAATAGCGCTCGCCCAAGTGAACAGTTTCTTATACAGGATAATCTGGCATAGCCTGCCTGTTGAGGTTTGTTCTTGACAAGATGCCGGTCAATTTAATTTGCAAATGAGCATCACCCTTCCTAATTGATGAATTTAACGCGACAGCGTTAAGGAGCTCATGTCGCAGAAAAGCTGATGTCGGTGGCGTGACTGGAAAATTCTGATTGATCGATAGGGTCATGACGTCAGAGCTACATGCCCTCGCTCAAGAATTACAAACAACCCACAATGCTCACGTGAAACGTGACATCACGCGTTCAATGAGAGTGATTAAAACATGACATGTAATGCGAATTAAGGATCGCCGTATGTCTCGAATGATTTCACTTTCTAAAGTAATTCCTTTGCCTACACGAACAAAAAAATTAAAAGTTCTAGGCGGGATTCGAACCCACGATTCTTCGGTTGCGAGTCAGACGCTCCTGACTAGGCCACCCAAGGCACGCTTGCTCGGCAAATGAGAATGAGATGCAAACACGGCCCGTTAACGCTATCGCGTTCCACTTTTAAAGGCGAAACTTAAGCGTCCTCCAAGATTCCTTTTGTTAAGTAAAACGAAGTAGTATTTCACGTTCTACTAGACATGTCAGCTACTTAATTGGACACGTTCTGACGGTTTGCGTGCGTAATCGTCATAGTTCCGCCGCGCGCCCCTGTTTACTCTGTTTTTGTCCAGCCCACAGACGCATAAAAGTAATGTTCACCGCATAAAAGAGGCAATAACAGACTTCTACATGTTTGAGAAGTTATATGTGTGAGGAACGGGTAGCTATTAAAATTAGCTTCAAAATCAGAAATGTGTGTAAAGCTGTCTATATCACTTACAACCTGCCTGTCGAGGATAAAAACGCCGTAAAAGATCGGCGGAACACCTTTCAGATAATTTGGGGGGCATTGCTTTAGGGTAGTCGGCCCTTTATTTATGTTGTCAAATATTCAATTAGTAATTAAATATATTTTTATAATGATCATTAAATTTTACTTTATAGAGTTCATATTACCGCTTGAGACCGATGCGGAAGGTGGGTACTCGAAACTACACGAGCTGTGGAGTCTGCGTAAAAGTGTTTCTCTGTTTGCTGATTGGCAGTGTGAAGCATCAGGTTGGAGGGTACGCCAAAAAAGACTCTGTGCTCACATGATAGATTGGAAGCCAAATAAATGAAATGTTCAAAAAGAGAGAAATAATTAATGTTATTTTTCTAAATAATCCCTTACAGAACGCCTTACTGCAAAAGGAGATGCGTAAAGATGTACGCAATGAAATTCATGATTTTACATAAATAGCGCGAAGGACAAAGATTTTTAAAATCTTAGTATAAATCACATTTCATCTGCTTGCATGAGCTTGAAACTTCGCTAAATACTGCCTCGGGATGCTAATGTTATATTCGGTTTTACCTGCACTTGTTTTGGGCCCTCACTTTACAACACTATGCGTGAATAGTCATGCGCTCTAACATTTCTCTAGGCTGCCATATATCATCGCGAGACTGCTATAAATACTGCACAACTTTACAATTAGGACGTATATTGCTAGTGTTGCGAACATCACATTTCACTAGAAAGCTGAACTGTTTAACATCACACTATCGGGTGGTGGTCATTGTGATTTCTTCTTGCTGAGAAAATCGAGTTCGATGGTGCAAAATGCGCGCTGCAGGAGGTTCAAGTTCAGTGTATGCCAAGTATTTGAAAGGCACGTATTATTATTATTATTCCCCATTCACACGGCAGCGTAAAGGTACCTTTAGCTTAGGTCCCTTAGCTGAAGGTACCTGTCGTAAATGGCGTTCTTGATCGCACGATAAATAAACGGAGCACTTTAAGTTGATGTCGATTGCATTCCTGCTAAACCGCGAGAGGAGCACGTGATAAACAATTATTCTTCGAAATCGGTTTCATGCGCAGTTTTTGTAGTGTGTAGTGGTGGGAGTTTGTTGATAGATTGGGGAAAAAGAAGAGGAAATAAAGGTGGAGAACAGTGATGGTCGCCATTGCTTGGCTCCTGTATCTGCCGCCTTTCTGACCATTATTTATCATTTCAACAACTCTACATGCCAGTGACGCTATCGAAAGGAATGGGTGACGACGAGGATAAAAGGTCCTGGGCGGGAAAGTCGGACGACTCGTCTAGAACCTCGAACAAGAGCTCGCAGTGGTCAATCGCGTTCGGGTTCGTAGAATACATTATTTTCCACGTGCCGCCGCTGCTACCTGCTAGCTGGAGTATGCGTTCCTCGTTAATGTATTATTTCATCGCATTTGTGTCCGCAATCATTTCGTAATTCGCCACTTATATATATTCAACTTGTTATAATGCATTAAACAATATATATTTATGCACTGTATCTGTGGTTTTTATTTGGAGTTTTTGGGTCCGAGGCTACTCCCTGTAGCTCTAAAGGGAGCTCGGCGAGCTTCGTTTAACACAGGACCTCCTTAGCGAAAGGGACCTTTATGCGCTGTGTGATCACGATTTCCAGCTTACTTTACGACAGGGACCTGGGCTAAAGGTACCTTTACGCTGCCGTGTGATTTGGGTATTAGTGCATCGTCGTAAGGAACGGCGCGAGGAACTGGCACGACAAAAACGTGCTTTTTGGCAAGAGCGTTTTTGCAAACAAAGTAGTTTCCGGGGTCACGCTTTTGGTCTGCGCCAAAGATGCGGAGAAGAGGAACCTTTACCACACAGTATGTTTTTAAAACTAACCCCCCTCCCCCCCACACACACACACACACACACACACACACTTCTTTGTTACTGGGTAGTTTCCCCAGTATCGTGTCCGTCAGCAAACAAATGATGACACTAAACTCTGAAGAGCTACCGCCATCTATAAGGAATGACGGCAACCAGACAACCGGCGTGCCGGTTGTCTGGTTGTCGCCGTCGCGCACAGATGGCGGCAACCTCTCCAGCCTTTCCACTCTGGCTTAACGACTTGCAGCCGGCCATTACTTCATTCCCACCATAGTGCAGCTTCGCTGGTCTTCCTACTTCACCAAAGGGAAAGGCTGAAAGTATTCCTGAGGAATTGCCTCCTCCGTTTGTGTGTGCTAATTCGACGATTTTATTTGTCACTTGTTAACAGCAACCCTTCATTGCTTTTATTTTGCACCCCGTGAAGTTTAAAGGGGTCATGAAACGATATCGGGTTCGAATGTTCATGACTTTTCCGAGGCGTATTGGTCCTAGTCTGGCCCAAGTATACTCGCACAGGCCGCCACTGATTCAGAGGCTTCTTTGTCGCGGTGAAATTGCGAGGATAAAATGAGCCTATTTCTTTTAGCCTTGCCTCCGCAAAGATTGATGTCGTAATTGTGGGATCAAAACCACCCGCCTGACGACAGTCGAGCGCGGCTTATGGATGGGACAGGAGAACTGCGTGAACACTGTACATCGGCTCGAAACAATCAATGCCTCGGCAGACACTCGGGTAGTGGCTCGTGTCCAACCACTGCGGTGATGAGAATAGCCTAACTCTAACAATGCCTGGAGCTCAGCACGCGTTTTCTACCTTTCCGACCCCAGCGCGGGGGTATGATTAACGTTGGCGGCATAAGATAGGCACCAGGCCACGTGACCGCTTCTGGCGCCGAGTTGAGGGGATGAACGATGCTCATATTTTTCTAATTTTCTGGCGACTGCCATTGCCTAGAAAAAAGAGCAAAGCCAAGTTCAATCAGTTATTAACGTTAGGCAGTGATCCTGAGTAGCCTTTAGTGATGTATAGAATTTTTTTTATAGCTCCTCTAAGCAAAATACAGAGGGGGTCGAAACTTGGGCAATAACTTGAGAACGACGCTCGTGTGAGACTTACAGCGACTGCCAACGTTCGCCTGTCCCTCTGAGATCACTGCAATCTTTATTTTTAGGGATCCCTTCCGTACACACATGTAGTTCTATGTAACGTTATATTAATAAGTCGCACTCAGTCATTTCAGTACTTCTATTCTCGGGGACATCTTTCGGATGAAGTTCAGCAACAACGAGAAAATGTTTGGGTGCCTCAATGACGTAGAATTGGTCTTGCAACATTTTTTTGTACTTTCAATAAATGCTGTTAAGTAACTCCTGACGTTGATAGCTCTGGAAAACATCCATTAGTTTTCCCCTCCGCGCAATAGCAGATGCAGAAAAAATAAAGCAAAGAGACAGCAGTGGATCCCCTCCTCAACTCGCAATTTGAACAAGTGGCCACGGGATCTGACGCTAAATATATACCGTCAGTGTTCACCATAGTCATGCCCTAGGCGGCTAGGTTTCGGAAAGCAAAAGCTTGGGCTGAGCTTCAGATATTGTTAGAGTTGGGCTATTATCATATTTAATTGACATGAGCCGTACCCGAATATTTGACAATGCTGATTGCCATGAACCCGAGCACTCGACTCGGGGTTATGAAAATCCTTTACGTCAAGGTGTCACGCGAATCCCGGTGCAAACTCGTGATGTCAAGTTACGTCACGCTGTCAACAAGGTTAATACATCTAGTGACTTCCTCAAGTTAAATCGAGTTGACGCAGTGAGTCACGTGATGTCACGAGGTCACGTGACATTACTTGACAACATGTATTGACACCATGACGTCACGTGACAACGTGACGAATGGATCATCGTAGTGCAAATACAAAAGCGCCACGAAAACCCACAATTTACCATACATTGCAATACTGTATGACGATTTGATCAATAGATGGAAATACAGCCGCCAATTTTTTATTCCCGTATGCTCATTTTGTGATACAACCAAAAAATAAAAAATAATTTACCTTGAACCGTTTTGAACCGGTTACCGTTATATTTTTTTTCGGTTCGGTTCCGGTTCAGTTCCAAG